>JAQGAZ010002789.1:0-15283 GCA_034692225.1 Polydesmus complanatus
AAAAACAAAAAGAAAAAAGACAACATAAAATCGAAATAAAAATTCGTGTTCGATTCAACTCGCTAGGTGACGCTACTGCTTGAAAAATCTCTTTCTAATTTATTTAAAATACATTTGTATCAATTCCCGCTCTATGCGATTCAATAAAGTGAATTATTCCGATAACAAATAAGTGCCGCCCGTAAAATAGAAAGAAAAAGCCTTGTCTCTGTACGATCATTTTTTTCCCCCCTACGATATTTCGTCACCCTTATTTCACAACCCGTCACATTTAATTTCGCATGAAAAATCGTCATTTCGCTGCTTATTTATACGACTGACAATCGCGAAAATGGCGAGGGAAGAAGAGACGACGAGGAGGGGGTGGGTGCAAAATAGAAACGCCGGTTGGAAACACGCCTGCCTTCCCAATCTCGATCTAATTTCAATAGATGAATAGAACACATTGAAAGCAAAAAGAAAGAAAGACGTGGGCGCAATCACAAAACTTAATAGAAAATCAATTAGAAACATTTCGGTGTTTCTCTCTCCCTTCTGCCAGCCACTACAAGATGATCCGTTGATTCGCCCTCCGACTCAAATTTCCCTTTCATCTTCATTTTATAGAATAGACAATGAGTAAAAGATATACGCGCCGCGCAAAAAAAAAAAATTTGCTCTTTACCATGTTAATTCGCCAGGGAAATTTCGCCTTTCTTTTCGCAACTTTTTTTTTTTCTTTCTTTCTTTATTCTTTGCCAACTTCATTTTTCAACTTTCATTTTCGCGCTCATCTTATTTCACATTATTTTTTTTTACATAAGATATTAAAAAAAAATTTAAAAAGAGAAGATAGAAGAAAAAAAATTTAATGAGAAAAAAAAAAAAAACAACATTATAATTCGGAAATTTATCGTTGAGTTGGAGCAGCAAAATGATAGCGTGAAATTTAAACATTCATTTTAAATAAAACTAAAACCCTAGATTAGTTATTAAGTTAGCAAATAATTTCAGAATAAAATTACTCACTCTTTAAGAAATTTTAAGTGCATTTTTCTTTACATTACGTTTAATTTTGTGGAGACTATTTTGAACTTTCGAGCACTTATTTTTAAGAAATTAATACTATTTTAGTGTTTTTACCTTGCGTTATTTATTATTTTCATTTTATTGCGTCGACAGACAAAGCAAAAAATCTTATGATTGTTCATATAAAATGCGCATTCTCAAGTTAAATCCAGCGTTTATAATAATCAAGGTGTGCCATTAAACTAATGATATCTTATCGTAAAAGTAATGAAACTATTTTAATAAAACAAAGGTTCAAATCAATGCTTACCGGTAGAGAAACTACTCAGCAGCTATTAACGGTTCTGGAATCATGCACATTTGGTCGATCGCCATTTTGTCCCATAGACAATATTTAAGTTTTTAAGGCAAAAGGACTTTTCAAAAAAGTACAAAACTTTGCTACTCTCCAAATCTTCAAATGGGAAGCTCTGTTTTGTTGTCTCAATTGAAAACCCACGTGAAAGATCGCTATTAGGGAGCACGGTGGATCAATATTCAAAAAGTTGCAACCGCCCAAATGTGCATGAATCCATTTCCAAGGTTCCAGAACTGTTACTTATGTTGTCACTTAATTATTGTTTAAAGAAAATATTTATGCTTTTGAAGAAGCAACGGGTTGCAACAGTAACCCGACCTCTTTTTTTTAAATATAATATCGTCATGGTATAAAAACGTATTTACCATATTCTTAAATAAAAGTCCTATACGAGTTGGACAAGAATTATTATAACGTGGGCTAATATTTCTTTCGTATTCATAAATAAATCCTTAAAACCATTTTCAATCTTAAACGGCTTCAAATTCCATAACATACAACTCCGCATAAACCCTTATTGGTTTAAAAAAAAATTATGAGAGTTACACAAATTTAATTACCCGGTAGTATTTTTTTCGTTTTAAAAAAAGGTCTTTTTTAAATAAAGATATTAAAGTGTGTTTAAAACAGTAATGAATGTCATAAAGAATTTAGTTAGTGCTTTAAGAGTTATAGTCTCTTTTTTTTTTTGTATCTAATTAACCGAATTCTTTCAAGTTTTTCTATTCATTCAACGTTAACTTTTGTAACTTCTTTAATAATAAAACGCGCGTATAATTTTATTCCGCTTGTCTTATTTCCTTTCCCTATTATTATTATTATTCGGTTTTCATTAGCAGTTAAGCGCTGTTGCTAAAAAAAAAAAGCACTAAATACAAAGCACACTACGAGTACGTTAATGAGATTTATCTTCCTTAGATTTCCTTTTTTTTTTTTTTTTCGTTCTCTCTCTTTTATTTACTCTTGTCAGTTTGCTAGGCAACTCAACGATAATGAAGTGGTCAACGGCTAAAATTGAAACACGCCACCAAGTATTAAAAAAATAATAATAATAATAAAGAAGATAAAAAAAAATTATAAAGAAAAAGAAGGAAAAAAAAAAGAGATTTGATAAACGGTAGATCGATTGTTGTCCTACCTAATAAATGGCTGTTCTTCTTTGTGCATTGAGACCTGTAAACCACGTGACCTCTGACGTCTGCCAATAATTAAGACAAAGGACACAATGAGTAGGGGGAAAGAGATGTTTCAGTTAAAAAATCGATTCAATTTGAAAGAATAATATAATATTATAATATAAAAGAAGAAGAAGAAAAAAGAAAAAATACGTATAAAAAAAAAAAAGAGTGATAAAAGCGAGTGACGCGGCTAAAATTGCGGTTTTATGTTTATTTCTATATATATTTTTTTGGTTTAAGCCCCGGCTTAGTTAAGTGGGAATCGCGAACGATTTTAGAATGTTCATTTAGCGAGAGCACTACGTGTATACGGGGGGGGGGGGGTACACAGTGTAGATTGAAGATGGAGGAGAGTTTATCGAGCGCTATGTAAATCGATCCGTTAAATCTGCGTCTGACGTTTTATTAGGAGGGAAATATCATAATATCACGACCAAAAACGTATAATTAAACAACTTGACATTTTCTATTCATTTTTTTTTTCCTTCTCTCCCCTTACGCCTTCGTCTTCTTTATATGCTAACTCGTGCAACGACTAAATAGAAAACAGCTGTCGACTCGTAATACAAAAGTAGTAGGTAAACGAGCTACGGGGGCTGTGTGGGAGGAACCAACGGCCTTTACAATCTTCATCAGATAAAAGCAAACTCGGCTTTAGTCAATGCAAATTGCCTAAATCTCTTTTCTTTCTTGTTGGGTTTTTTTTTTTTTTTTTTTTAACTACCGGTATAATTACTTCTTTCAATCTAGACATGGTTCCACGTGCTATAATCATTTTACTAAAGATAAAGTCGATTATTATTAAAGCCAGAACGAGTAATCTAACTCGAGTTAAATTGTAGACCTACATTTCGTAAAAGTCGGCAAATAATTTGGTTAAAAACCCCATTGATCTAGTTGTCCATAAAACTGGTTTTTACAATCATCATCATGTTAAACAAAATAATTAATTTGTTGTGGCTTCCAAAAATCAATAGAGATTAAAATACTGTAACGAACTAATGAATTTGCTAATCTACGCGTGCATATTCTAACCATTCAAAACCCGTTCTTTAAAATTTTTTGAATTTGGTTCTAGAAAGAGGTTTAAATAAAATTATTGGTTTGAGGAAAACGTTTCCACCAACACTTTAAATCAAGATAAAATGTAAGACGAGAAATCCACTAGAACCTAGTTGTTGCTAATTTTGAATCGCTCATTCATATACTGTAATTAAATTATTTTGTAAAAACGGTAAAACTACAAATTATTCAAATTTCCAAATTAAACCAATAATTGTTTTTCATTTTAACAAAAATAGTGATCAATAATCACCTAAACAAATCTTGGTATTGAATTCTTTTCAAATACCTGTAATATTATTATTAATCGTTAAGAAATATTATCAGTGATATAGTTACGGTACTTATTTTTTTGGCTTCCTTTCAAATTTAACTGTCCAAAATAATCGAAATCTACGAGCCAACTTTGCATCCTGTTACTACGGCTAATTGAGAGTTCTAACATGAATTACATTTCTTTTTAACAAATGCATTCGCTTTCTTTCTGTCTAATTTAGTAATGCACAATTTAATTACAAAAACTTAATATCCAAAACCTAAACATAAATATATTTTGTTTAACTAAACCAATTTTCTTTTATTTAAATAAAAATAAGTAAACACGCAATATAAATTTAATTAACTAGCTATTTTTAAAAAATTTAAACCTTAATTTATCACTTTGAATAAACTATTGTAAAATAAAAAAAACAAAAAATATTATACTGTACGTGTATGCACTATACAATGTCATAATTATTATACACTACTGTATATTTAAAGCTAAATTCGATTAAAATCTTCCTAGTTTAAAATGACTAGATTAAGGATGTAATTAGCCGTTGTACGGAAATAAAATTAACATTATATTTTTGGAAGCAAAACACCATTTTACTAGCGTCATCTACCAGTTAACGTAATGTCAACGGAAAACTAAAACAAGAGAGCAAAATAGCTAACCCAAAACGAAAAGCAAAAGCCATTGGTTGAGAACGACTACGCAAGTCGGGTATTAAATAAATAACAATAATATTACCCTATGGACCTAGCAACACGTAATTCGGGTTTGGTGATGAATAGATTAATCACCCTAATTTCCACATGACTCATCGTTTCGTTTTGCCCAGCACATGTAATAATAATATCGCGCTTCATTTAATCCACAACAACATTATTACGAGCAACTTAGTAAATATTTCTCTCAATACCCAAAACCATTGTTATTATTAAAATTAATGCTTATCGTCTACAATTTTCTGAACTTAAGAGATGATTAAGTCAATTGATAGACGTAAACCAATTAACTAGCAAAAATTAATGTCTTAAAAAATAATAAATTATAGAGCAAACTAATAATAATACCGGTAGTAATAATATTAATACATGTAATGAGCATTATTTTACTATACGTTGGTTAAATTGATGCGCAATTTAGATTCTCTATAACCATCCTGTTTTGCGAGCCATACCCATTTACTACAATCCATTAAGAGTTAAAATAATAAAATTGCTCGTTTCCCTTATTCATTTATCAAAACTAATAAATATCTTTTCAAGTGCAAACATTAAACGCATTAAATAAAACATTTTTTATTGCTTCGTCTATGCATCATTGGTCAATAAATTAGCGTTCTGCAAATTGTTCAAATTTGAACTGCAAAAGGAAATAAAAAGTAAATAAATACAAAAAGTTAAGTTGCAAAAATGAGATCTCTCTATTGATTTTCTATTACACTCAGCGTGTACAATCTAAATCGCCGGGGAAATAATCATTTCTGGAACTCAAAAATCGCGCTTACAATTTTCTAATTAAAAAAAAAATCTATTAATAAAATAATTAACAAATTTGTTACTACTGTAATCAATTTTACTGTCAAAGTGATGAAATGCTTTATCAAAATTAATGCGCGTACGTTGTAATTTTTTTTTTCTCGTCCTTCGAAACTTACTCCTAAATTAATATAATTATCCAAGAACATGCGTTTTAAGCAAATTTTGAAAAAAATAATATCTGTACTCGCACAGACAGGCGTTTTATCAAGCAGATAAAATAACATATACAATTAAATAGTGCCTTCGCAAACAATTTAAAAGCCAATTAACTTGTTAATAATTCGCGAGCCAAGGGAAAAAAATAAAAAAAAATCAGTCATTTGCGTATTAATTTTTTTTCTCTTAAATACCAAATTACGCGTAATACGTCATTATGCTTTTAACGCAACCACATCACATACAGTGTACTTAGTTTTTTTTTAAAAAAACTCATTATTATATTCAATCACAAATAATAATAATAGTAATAAAGTGTTTCAATATTCATCTAGAATACGTATTACGAGTATAATCTACATTTTCAAAGGGCAATTTTTTTCCGATGACCTTGCACGTGAAACCAGTCTTATGTAAACCTAAATCAATTCGATGTGTGTATATTTTGGAATGGAAGTTATAAGCAATTGTATCTCAACTTATTTTTCGTATTTTTTCTTTTCTTTTTTTTTCTCCTATTTCCTCGACTCAAATTTCACCCTTAGTTCGCTGTTCAAACACGCCACGAACGCTTATTTTACGCTTGGCTAAACGATAGAAACCCGTCATAAAACTTCATTTCCAAAATAAAATATAACTATCGGGGCAAAATGTCGTTACAAGGATGTAGTAAAAAGAGTTAAAAGAGCGAAAAGTAATAATAAAAAAAAAATACGAAAAAAAAAAAGAAAAAAAAAAAAAGAGAGAGAGAATGAAAGAAAAAGAAATGAAACGAACGAACGAACGTTACTTACGATGCATAGTCATAGAGTTTGCGCGATTCCGTACGTATTAGCCTGAAAATATTTGTAGTCCAACGCCAATTTTATTGCCAACAACATGGTCGGAGCGAACACACGAGTCCAAACGAACCAACCGGAATGTCACCGGAAATCAAAGTAATACGATGTGGGTGACGAGTGACGAATCAAGCATCAACCGGAAATCGACACTGAAGCAAACCAGATAAAACCCGACACGAAGAAAAAAAAATAAACAGAAATAAAAATAATAAAAAAAAAAAATCAATCGAAATAATAATAACCAAAAAAAAAAATTTTTATGTTTCAAGACCTTAAAAAAAACTTATATTAAGTTTGAAACAGCGGATGATCTTTTAACCCCTTCGTTCGTCGAACACAATGTTTTTCACAGTTTTGACGAAAACAAGGAAGCGCGAGGGGAAAAAAACCCCAAACGAATACCAACGGGGGTAAAAAAAAACAATTACACGTATCGACTTAAAGCACGTGCAATGTCAAAAGTGGTGTTTAAACGCGGTGATGACCGAGGGGGGAGGGAAGAGAGATTTTTGTTGAGGTGGGTGAGCGCGTGTGTCCGGTGAATTTCCTGAGTTACTTGCACCCTCTCCTCCTCGGAGATGAACGCCGAGTGAATCTCGACGGCTCTTGTATTACAACCAAGAGAGAGAGGGAGAGAAAGAGCGTGTGTTTCCGGCATGCGCATGCGCGCTTCACTCTACATTTTTTTTCTTCTGCCATTCTCCAGCCATCCCGCTGACAGCCGTTTCCGTAGCAACCGGAATGATGCTCTCCACTCTCCTCGCATTAGTTGGGGCCGCATCCAAAACGGATGAAGAGAGGGGAAGGAGGAAACCGGAATCGAGACCCTATGCTCGATGGATGAGTCCACTAACGCCCCGCTTATTCCTCAAATCCCCTCACTCCTCGCGGCACCCGTCCCTCGAATCAAGGTTAAAAGTCAAGGCGAAACTCGAGGCCGCCGCGCGAATATTTTCGATTTCGCTTCTGATCAAAAATTCCATTATATAAATAAGAGAAAATACAAATAAAAAATGCATACTGTATATATATTTCCCCCCATCAATTTTTAGATTTTTTTCCCCCCAGCGTTTTTATGCTATATGCATAACGAGTACAGTATTTCAATGTTTATGAAGATTAAGTATATTTTCATAAAACGTCATTAACGATGTTTACGAAAAGAAAACATTATTCAACCGAGTTTGTAAAATTTTCTCTTCGCTTTTCACTCGCGGAAAAACTTCACGTAAACTAAACAAAACTTACGAAATAAGTTGAAACGAATTGGGAGAAAAATATTTAAAATTAAAAAAAAATATTTTTAAAGCCATCTTCTCCGTCGAAAATTAAATTTCTGAACGAACGAAAGTCATTTTTAGGTTTTCTCAAACCGAATCTCGTTTTCCCGGAATAAACTGACTACTTAAAAGTTCCGGAAAAGCTACAAAATTTCCCGGAAATCCCGGTATACTAACTTCAATTTATTCGTCCTTTCATTTTTTTTCGCACTTCACGCACGTGATATTTTTCTAAACACAAAGTTGCATTCAATCACATGATTCGATTACGCACCGATATCTCAGTTTATTATGTTCACCTTATGTTGTGGCATTGAGAAAAAAGACAAAAATAAAAAATCGTAGGCATTTTGACTGCTTTTTCGGATTTTTTTTTTTGCCGTTACCCGTTTTAAAATGTCAAAACCCTTGTGTTTTTTAAAGTTTCTTTTGTTTTCACCAAAACTTAACATTAAGATTAAGTCGCTAAATATAGATTCAGAAATCCAATGGCAACGCAATGTAAAGCTAATTAATAGCTAATGATAGCTCGAAGCCTACTGTCGTTTACTCAAGATTAAAGATATTGATCAAGTTATTTTCATCATTAATTTTTATCTGCAAAGAAGGTAATAATTTATTCATATAATAATTCAAATTTAATAACTGAGTAGCACTACTCATGGATTAAAAAAAAAAAAACCGGCATTCACAATGCCATTTGAACTGAAGTCGTAGAAAGCTAAATTCAAAACACAATCTCAGGGCATTATTAATGTCTTCCACCTATTTACCATATAGACAAATCACAGCCTACGTCGTAAGAAATTGATAACTTAATTTTCATAAAACATGAGCTCTCTGCATTTAATAAGTTCCAAAACATTGATTATAAAAATTGTTTAAATATCCAATATACCGGTAATATTTGCAAATAAACTCAAAGGAATCACGAATATTTTAAGCTTAATCCAGAAAATTAGAAAACCCTAATCAGAAAAGTACATGTACTAGTTTAAAAAAAATTTGGTGCAAAATCGAGATACAGTAGCTCAAAAATTTAAAGGTTTACTCTACTTTATAGAAACGTCAACGTTTTCCCATTAACTCATTCACGTGTTAACAGATGTAAAATAAGTGCAGCAAACTAATTTGGCGCAAGTTGAAAAGTTGTTGAGGTAACATACACAGGTAGAAATTAATAAAAAAAAAAAAATCAAATAAATCTCTTAAAACGCTTTTTTAAAAAAAAAAAATATATATATCAAAGTTGTCCGCTTATTGTTGCGATCTCTTCAATTTCCGGGTAATATTTTTGTATAAAAGTTAGCAAAAATAAAATTGCATAACAAGATTTTAAATGTAACCACAAAGTTTACCAATCATTTATTTTTGTTAATTCTAAAATTTCCTAACTATTATTTTAAAAAACTTTCATTTCGGCGAATTTTGAAGAAAGCGAATGAGTTGATCATCATCCCCTTGAAGTTCATTCTACAGAGTGGGATGGTTTTCACAGCAATTTGATGAGAACGCGTAACCAAATTTTTTAAATTACAATAAAGAAGCATTTGCTTTTTTTTTTCAAATATCAGCGGTTTTCAAAAGAAAAACATAGGAACGAAAGAAACTAGGATGGTCTTATCACACTATCAACTTTCTTTTTATTGATCTTATTCAAGATATCTGGCTATCCCTTTAACCCAATTCTCGGAGCGAAAGTTTAAGACTCTCACGAATGTTAACGTAAATAAATTCATTAATTTCATGCAATAATCATGAATGCCGCGCGTCAAGTTTTATGCTGAGCCCAAGAAACCGCCCGCCTACTACCCCCGCCCGCACGCGTATTTATGATTTTCGCGTTCGATTGCGTCATTCTAATCTTTTCTCCGGATAATTAAGACTATTTTTTCCCTCTCTGCTCTTCTTCTAATGATAGCTGAAAGTCAGTTAATTGTTGTGCTCTCTCGGTTCGAACGCGGATTCCAACTTTTCGCTCGGCGTTAATGACGTCATGACCTTCGGCGTAATTACAGCGATTTAACAAATTTATCGTCTTTCGTCGTATTCAAACAATAACTGATGCTGAAAAACGATGATGTACGCCTGAGTAGGGACGGCCAAGCTCTCACTCTCTTTATCTCCTTGCCACTCACAACGCCCACCATTCACACTTTTGAAAAGAAGAAGAAAAAAAAAAAGTTTGGAATTGTCTCAAGGCGTCAATCGATGGCGCGACAAAACGGTCGAACGGTTTAATTCCAAAATAAATTAATAAAAATGAAAACAATAATAATTTCTAAAAACGTATTGGAAAGCGATCGATACTTTTTTGACTGCTTATAAGGCACTATGCATGATAGCAAATTAATTATATTTGATTAGTTTTTTAGGTGCTTCTCAGGAAAACAGATGAAAATCGATATCTCTACAGAATTTGAGTTTCTTTTTTTAATGTAATTAGGTCTTAAATTTCATTTATTTATGTGGGGATAGCGCGAACGCAGTCCCCTGTAAAAAATTGTGCGCCCGAGTTACCCCAATTTGGGGCAATCGCGGTAGTCAGCGCCCTCTCAGTGCAATGAGGGGCCTCATACCGAGCCTTCTGCCTGCATGATCACAGAAAAGCTTACGCCAGGTAAGTATGCTTTCCATTCCCACCAACCCCAGACCTCTTCAAACCGTCTCGATCACAAGGATGCGGGACAATTTAACCTAAAATCCGTCTTATTAAACATTAGCAGCGATTAAAAATCATGACTTCGATAGTATCTCATTTAAAACTAAATGTTACATTTTATTGAGCTAAATTTATAACTGTAATACGAATATTCTAACTACTATTTAATTTTAAATACCAAAAAACAAGAGTATCGCGGGAGTCTTGCGCATGCGCAGTCAGTCATCACACAATTTGTTGCCCTTTAGCTGCAGTTTCTTTAATAAGAACTCGTTAGCCTTAATTTTAAAAAATATATATATATTTTTGGTTACTACTGTAAAACTTTAATTTAGAAATATTCAGCTTAAATAATATTTGTATGCAGTATTTAATTAAAAATTTTTTTGTAAAATATCAATAAATTAATAACTTTTTTTTTTTTAATTAAGAAAAGTAAAAATTAGAAAAATATTATTAATACCCTCAATACCATCAAAAAAATCATAATATACTGTACAACTGTAATCGATAAAAAATATTCAAAATAATAAACGATTAAAATATTTATAAAAAACAAAAATCCTTCAATTAAAGTTTTGTTCTAAAAATTCTAAACAATTTTCAATATCTACATGTATTGAAATGCATCTAAACTTTATACTGTTTTGCCAAGTTCTTGCTAATACTAAGTAATATATGAATAATTGTAAACAGGTACACATGGATAGCAATAAAAAAAAACTCTTGGCAGGTAAAAATTCCCATTCCTTCATAATATTAAAAATGCAATATAGAGTAACTTCAAGCAGTTTAAACTAAATGTCCAAATAATAGCAGAAATTGTCACCTTAGCGGAGAACCAGATTCAGTTTGACTGACCATTTTGTTACATCATCAAAATAATTAACTTTGATTTCAAGTTCATTAATCAGTCATTCTTCAAAAATCGATAAATCCGACCCGGGCAGTTTTACAGCCAAGCAGAAAATAATAATTATCATTATAAGCCCAGCATGAAAGTGTTATTCACGATTACCCCCTCCCCTATCCACCCCCATTTAACTCCTCGCCATCTTTAACTCCATCTCTCCGTTCACTTTTGATTGCCCAGGAGAGATTGCTCCATTACTGATGGTCCTAGGTTAGCGAAGACGAGGCGAAATGTTGTAATTACAGCTTATGAAGTTACACACTTTCAGCTGACAGCTTTCATCCGCTAAGTTTGCGTGCGCATCCATTTTTGATGAATTAGACTCTTGTTTCACCTCGCTTTAACCATCGATGACGTCACGACGGGCGGATCTTTCGGGAATTCTTGAACAGTTCGTCAGCCAAACCAGTCATAGCCTTCCCCAAATAAAATTTTCCCCATGAAAATTTGATCACCCCAACAGATTACTCCGATACTCATCTTGTTAAAATAGATAACTACATACATCGGATAAAAGGGTTTTCGGTGTCGATCGGTCGCCGAACAAACTATTATATGTGTACCTCACATCCTCAAAACATCGAAACAATAGCGTTTTACTGTTATCACGGCATTTAGCACGTGACAATGATCAATTTCGATAATTTAAAGATTTACTTGCACCGACTGATTTCTGCAATTTCATTGGGTGTATTTGCTCTAGATACAATAATAATAAAAAAGACAAAACCACACCTACTTTATATTATTCCGTAATGGTCTTCTTCACAAATTATTTATTTATTCAAAAAAAAAAAAAAAAAAGGGGAGGAGAAAAAAAAAACTAAATTTTATTACATCAATTTAAATAAAATACGATGTACAAGGTTATGAATTTTTCCCACTATTAAAAGAGCCTGTTATGCTAGGGCAAATTTGTATGTGCAATATTAATTTGAAACCATTCTGTTGCGTAAACTACCAAGTGCGCGATTAAATTTTTTTTAACCGATGTGAAAATGTGACGTAAAATAAACTCGAAATAATTATTCTGCTCATGTTCGAACTTTTAATTTACGTTGAGTTTTTCTCCCAACATGCCCTCTACTTTTTCACACGTGCTTAAAATGTATCTGATTAATATTCCATGCTAATTATCCAAAGCCATGCAAAAGTTTACTAAATCAAAGTAAACTAATTTAATGTTCACCAAGAGAAGTAGCCTACATTAAACGACGTCGAAACGCTATCCCCTAAATCTGAAATCGATATTGAACTACATAAATTAATAAAAATTTAATACGCAGTAGTCGATCTCGAAATACCTATCCAATCTGACCCCAAGTATTGTTACTCTCCATTCTCCAACCGGTATTCCTGTTACATATACTTATCACCCTTCACCTACGCATTTTCTGAGTAAGAAAGCGTAAAAATAATTCGGCATTTATCCTTCGCAATATTTTCACGTGAAAAAGTCGTCCTGACTTCTGAGTATTTGACTTTAAATAATATTATCGATTAAACTTGTAAACTCAAAAATATACAAAATACAAGCGATGATAAGAATACTTTTGCTGTCGGGGGAATAAAAAGCCCGTCAATAGCCGAGTTTTAAAATTTTATCGATTCTTATCTATTGGTAACCGTTAGCTACGAATAATATTTTTATTTCTTGTTTATGAAACCGGCATTTTAAATTTAGCAACGTACGACTGATTTCTATTTTTTTTTTTTTAATATATAAAATCTAATTTTATCAACTTGAAGAGATTCTCAAATGACAATTTCGCTGAGTAACTCAATTTCCTTCTTTAACCGTCATTAAAAATGCATGGTATAATTTATTAAGTTAGGCTTATCGTTTATATAAACTTAGCCGGAATCATAAATTTTAATTTAAATACTAATATCCAATGAGCTGCAGTATTCCCCACGACGTATATCCATTTCACCTGACCCCCCCCATACAGCCACCCATCTTTATTTTCATCGAGAACAGATTGAAAAGTCCCCGTAATAAACGCTTTCCCCTAGAGAATAAAGACTTTCCATCAGCACTGCTTCTACTTTGAGTGCAATTTAGTAAAACAACAAAGCCATCTTAAAGCCAAAAGATAAAATAAACAAACCCCCTCGCTCGCTCGATCTATCTATCATTCTTCAAAATTCAAGTTTCCCCCTTCGTGTTTATCTATAATTTTCGATCTTTACTGCACGCTAGAAGAAAATACATTATTTCTTATTAAAGGAGAAATATCCTAAAAAATAAATACAAAGATCTCGCAGACTTCATTTTTTTTTTCTTTTTCTTTTTCCCCAAAGGTATCGTCAAATTTCAATAGCAATAATAATATCAATATTAAACGAAGTAAAATTTTAATATTACTGTACTGTACTAAGCATAATTTCTAAGCTCTATCATTTTCTACATTAATACCAGCTCCACCCCCCCCCCCCGCCCCCCTCCCCCGCAGCATTTACAATTACAATATGTTTTTCAACTTAGTTATTGTTCCTGTAAGTGGAAAGCTCATTTAAACAACATTCGCGTTTTCTAAAACTTACAAAAATTCTTTACTATACAACCTGGGAATTAAACAATTCTCACTCTTGAAGTCCCAAAAACACCAAGTTCTGGGAAAAATAATAATGTACTAAGATTGTAACGAACTGAGGAAGTGAAGTCACCTGGTCTAATTGGAAATCCGCTAATTTATACCACATTAATACTAAAAAATTAAAGAAGTGGTACTTGTAAAATTAGAGTAGAAAGACTTTAACTTCGCATGTAATAATGTTTGGAAATAAAGCTGTTTATTGATTTGGGGAAGGAGAATCGAAAAGTTGATCGCACTCTTATTTACTCAGTGTGACAAAATATATTGATTAAACAAATTGATTAATTTTTACTAAATTGTATTGAAGAACATGGGAAAGTTAAATTCAATTCAATTACATGGTAAAGTTAGTTAATGAAAAGTGGCGAACTTGCCGAGCCCAAAAAAAAAAATTAACAAATTTAACCTTACTATTTTATCGGGCTTTCTTACTACCGGTACGGTACAGTACAGTATTAGAATTTTCTGAAATCTTGAGAAAAACATTTTGAATTTCTAAAACAAACAACTCAAATTTTCGCGGAGAAAATTTTGAAGAACGAAGCAATAAATTTAAAGTAAACAAGTTAAAAATTTGTTTCTTTAAAAAAAAAAAAGGTTTGAATTCGAGTATAAATTGATTAATAGTTTCGATAATTAGATTCAAATCGTTTCCAATAAATATTAAAAAATAAAAATTTGCATAAGGACTTCTAAGACAGACTTTTTCCATTTTTTCCCCCAAACATCATCCTATGTTTATTGTTATTATTTTTTTTTCTCTCATTCTTTCTTTCTCTCGATCCCATTTTTTTGTAGTTGTTGTTGAAAAACAACAGCTCGAGAGTAGTAATCATCCATCCGCCGTCGCAAATAGCTCCCTCACTCAACTTCCCCGATATTGTTCTTATCCTCAGCGTCAAATAGAAAAGACACGGATAAATGAGAAAGCTTTGACTCTGAAAGCCAACGCGATAGAAAACGAAAAGAAAACGGAGAAAAAAAAAAGATGCGCGCCATTCATGAATATATTCATCCGGTTGAAAGAGCGCTTTTTCTACGTGCATCGAGTTTGTGACTAACGGATTTACACAGGAGATCGCGGTCCCTGGCTAAATAAATTTAAGTGAACGTCAGTGTAGTGAAATCTAAGAGTGAAGTGTCGAGGTTTACCATCCATCCATCTATCTATCCTCCACACACACACAAACCCACTCACTAGCGAACCTTAAGGCCTCCTATTACGTCGTCAAACGGACTAGATTTACCAGGCCAAATTTTATTACGTTGCAATTCATCTGAATAGCACTAAATTCCGCGCATACGAATTCCATACATAACAAATCAACGTACTAAACTACCATTAGAATAGGTTGAAAACACGAGATTTTTGGCGAAGTAAGGAAAATGGGGAAGGCGGTGGGTGAACAGAG
>JAQGAZ010002790.1:0-15265 GCA_034692225.1 Polydesmus complanatus
TTTTATTTTATTTAAATATTTATTGTACAATTCTCTCAACTGAGGTCAAATTTCAATAAAAAAAAAAAAAAAAAAAATTAAATTTGTTTTCAAAAAATCTTTTTTTTACGGCTTTATTTTTCTTCTTCCCGTTCCCCCCTCTCCTCCCACTTTTCTGCGTTACTCGGAAGAGTGAGAGCGATTTCACTTTTGAGTGTATTAAGAGTGGGAGAGTAAGAGTGATTTCGTGTATTAGAGAGATTTCACTAGTACTGTATGCGTGTTAGAGAGTGATTTCAATCGCGAGTGAATTAGAAAGAGAGAAGGAGAGAGAGAGAGTGATGGAGAGGAAGGACCCATAATGTGGTCGTAAAAGAGTCTTCGCTTATTTAATGTCCGATATTTCATATACAGCATGACTTACGATGACCAGAGCTGGGGGAGTGTAGACTGACCGTTGACCAGAGAAAGTATCGATCCGATCGATTGATCCTACGTTGCGATATAAATCTAGCTTTATTCACGTATATATATTTAATATTATAAATTGAGGAATGGAATAAGGTGACGTCGACAGTGACGTAATGAGATAATCGCTGGAAAGGACAATGACTGGTGCGCATGCGCTTTCGGATGATGATGAATACGCGCAATCAAATCGTGTAATTTTCTATCTGTCATTTTTGATGCAGGAATGACAGACGTATAATTTCGATACTTAGCCGCTAGATGGCTTAAGGTAATGATGACGTATGCGTAGGGGAAATACGGAGGGGGGAAGGCTGGGATGTGTTGAAAATGTTGATATAACGAATTTTCATGTGCAGTAAATCATTTGTTATTAAATTGGAATTGTATGGGTTGATATAACGAGAAGAAAAAAATGTGCTTCGTTTATGTGTTAAGAAAATAAGACTTTTATAACGAATATTAATGCATACAACGGATATTTGGAGAAAACACGATCTCTGTGTAATCAGTCATGAAATGAAATAAAATAAACAAATTCAGTGAAACCCAGTGCTAGAAATTTAGAAAAAATTCATTCAAGTGGAGCGCATTATAAACACACTTAATATACAGACTTTTAATCTTTGGGGACCAAAATAATTATGGTCGCACTATTAGCGAGCGCATTTTAAGCGGTTTTGTTTAACACATGCTCCAATGGTGTAGTTCAAGGGAACGGGCAAAAATCGCACTATAAGCGGGATCGCACTTTAAGCGGACGCAGTATAATGATCGGGGGAAATATGATCGATATAACGAAAACTTGTCTGTACGATACGGTACAGTACTGTATAAGCATTTGCAAATTTTCGTATTAAAATTTTAAATGAGTTTTCATGTAAATAGTGATTTAATTACAACGTTTTATGAATATTAATTAAATGAAATTGTCGAAAATTTGCTAAAGTTTTTATAAAAATGCACTTTTTCTTTTTTTTTTTTTTAAATTGCGTGACGTCATGGTGCAAAAACTTTATGAAAATACGAAAATTTATTTCGAAAGCGATTTTAGTAAAATTTCGATATAGTCAAATAAATTCGTTGTATCGACATTATTTTGTCCTTATTTTCGGCACTCAAAAAGTTACTTTTCTATCTCAATTTTTCTCCTCGCTCATTTTCACTAATATGTTTGTTTTTCTTTTTAATTATTTTGTAGGTAAGTGAAAAAGCATCCACTCTAATCTACTTTTAAATCTCCCAATTTATCGTCACTTTGCACCGCGCAAACGCATCGCAGCGCCATCTGTCTTAAGGTAAAAAGCTCTTTTTTTTTTACATCAACTCTACGCGAGTCTTTGTTTACACGTTTGTATATTTTTTTCCTCCTTCAGGTATTTAAGCGTGGTGGGGGGTGTTTTATGGTGATCACATGATCCTCCCACTGTAAACACCTTTCTCTCTCTCTGGCGCGCGCGTTATATCGACCGCCATTTTTATCTCGTTCGCGTTAATTTGGCGCGCAACATTTTTGCAGCCATAATTAATTTGATGACGTCAGTAGTTCATTAATTATTAAGGAAAGGGAATATTTAGAAAGCGTTTAAAATTTAAGTTTTTAGGGGGATTTGTAAATTAATTAGGCTTGAATTATGATTCAGTTTAGCAACGTTTTATTATTTTTTTTAATGCATTTTTATTTTTTTTTTTGAGAGGATTTAATTGGGTTTTAATGGCGGTAATTTGTTAAAAAATTATTATTTGAATGGATTAGTGTAATTATTATTGTAAAAAGTGATATTTGGAGAGAAAGATTAACAATAACAGATTTATTTTAAGTTTAATTTGAAATCAAAGTGATAAATTTTTTTTAAAAAAAGAGTTAGGTACATACTGTATTTTTTCAAAGTACATGTACCGGTAGTTTACAGTACATTGTATTTATTTATTTTTTTTTTAATACATTTGGGATTTTCTTTAAATTGAAATAAAAATATTTTACCATAACTATGCAGGGCAGTACAGTACTGTATTTGAATGGGTGATTTTCAGTTTTTATGTTACTTTATTTTCTTTTTCAATTTTTGTTTTTGAAGAGGTGTTTTTTTTTTTTAATGTTTGTTAAATAAGGTAAACAACCGAAAGTTGCGCAAGTACACAAATCTATTTTAATTAAAAAGTGTGAGAAATCAAAATACTGTAATCGTTTTGAATAGAGTACCGGTAATTAAATATTTACTGTATACAGTATTTTTTCTTAGATTTTATCAGGGATAAACTGCAGTACACCTACCGGTATACTTTACAGTATTTGTCTATTTATGATTATAATGACAACGATTATCACAGTAATATTGATATAAATATAATTAAGAATTTTTTTTTGCGCGAAAAACTGAAAAATATTGGTTTAAATTTTTTTTTTTTTTAGGGTTTTTTTTTTTGAATTGACAGCAAAACGTTTTTTGTTTTTTTTTTTCACAGAAAAATGATTTATTTTCTCTTCTAAATACAGTACATATTACTCATATTACTTTTACATTAAAAAGTAAATGGGGATAAAAATTGGATATGATTCTATTTCAAAATGGCTGATTCGCTTGTAATAGAAAAAATTTGTTTTGTAAAATTTTATAAATTAATTATTAAAATAATCTTAAATTTGATTGGGCTAGAGAAAAATAAAATTTAAAAATAAAATCTAGTATTTTTTTTTTTTTTTTTTGGTTGTGGATAAAAATTATAAAATTTCAAAAAAAATTAAATTTCGAAAAATCGCGTTTTCTTTGAAAAATCCAAAAATATTTTTTCATGGTGTGTCGTACCGGTAATACAAAGCGTTTGGGCGAAAGGAGGATTTTGAATGAAACGGCCAACTTATTTCGTACGCGCCTTATTTACCTATGCTCAATGATTTTATGATGAAGTTTCATTAAACTTCAGTCTAACAAATTTATGGATTTATGCCGAGCTGCATTTTTCTTTTCCCGCCGAACGTAAAGTGACGTAACGCAAGACGTAAGAAGAATCATAAAACGTTTGTTGAGTGAGTGAGAGTGAACGATGGAGCTTAAGTGAAAATAAAAGACTTTTTCATCTCTCGCCCTCTATCTTTCTATCTACAGTTATACCTCCATAATAATGAAACGGAGGAAGAAAAAAAAAGAAAGAAAAAAATATTTCGGTATACTGTATTGTACATGAATGCGTGTTACGTATACGTTGCGTGTGCTAAGTTGAACGTTGAGTGACATAATAAAACTAGGTTACATTCGTCCGCGCATAACGAATACTATCTTTCACTCTTAAATTGCGAAAGATTGAGTCCTCTCTCTCTCTCTTTTTCTCAAAGGTGTATTTTTGACTTTTTAAATGCAAACGAATATGCACGACGAAATAGGAGGGGGTTAGGGGCACCGGTGTAACATTTCGTTGGAAGCGAATTTATTAATCTGGATTTATCAAATCTTTATATTGTTCTAGAGCAACTTCAAAAATCATTTATGTAAACAGATTGTGGCAACCAAACTATTAAAAAGAAAAAAAAGGTTGACTTAAAAATTTGAATCGCGTAAGATGAAGCCGCGTATAGCGAGGGAGAGAGGGTATGGGGTGGCTAGGTGAAATTTAACTGCAATAATATTGTTTCTGTAATTGTGTAAGGTTGCGAAGAATAGCAACTGTTTCTTTTGGAACGCGTGGAGGGTGGAAACGGAAATAGATAACCCGCTTTACAATATTATTATTATTCATTCTACGAGTACTACGGTAACGCACGGCTTCAAATAATCTCTACTTGGTTCGAGTTTCACGCGTCCCGGGACTTTTTATTTCTCGTTACGCTTCTAAAATTATCATAGTGTTTTTTTTTATTGGGGGAAAGTTTTTTGTTGCAAAAAAATAAAAACAAATGTCAGAACACTGTAACGAAAATAAAGCCAGTTAGATCATTTTGTTTTTTGCTTTATATTTCAAACTTCCTTTTAGGAAATTATTTTGTGCGTGGGGAACTGCATGTCTTCTTTGGCCACCGGAAATTAATTAATTGTTGGAATATTACACTCACTAATTGCAATGAAAGAACCCTCTCTAAATTCTTATAAAAACTTTATTAAAGTTCTTTCTAAACTCATTTTTTAAGCGTTCAGCAAAAACCAAACTCAAACTAAACGTTTTAAACTTTCACGATTTAATAGAGTTAAATTGTAGTGTTACAAAATAAAATAATGCGCAAATATTAAGCAGACGAACATAAAAAAAATGTATGTTTTAGGTCTTTTGAGTGTCCGTGTTGAGGCTGGACACACCCCTAACGCTGGGCTGGTACTGTGACCCGCACAAAGAGTGACACGGAACATTACAACAAAAACACGGCTAAGTTATTCTAATATTATTGAATATTAAAGCGATTTTGCGAGTGCTTTACAAGTCGGGGGGAATATTTGTCAACTTTTGTTATAACATTTTCTTTAGTCGACATTTTTCTCTTACTTGATCCACATAATAGTTAAACAGAGCACAAAACAGTGTGTGTGTATAAAGCGAGAAGGGAAAGTGAATTAAGGTACCCGATTCGAAAAGTGCCCAATTGGAATGAAGAAAGGAGAGGTTCTTTACCGAACTAAAGCTTCTTCTTTTAAGAGAAGATTGAGGAGTGAGAGAGAGGTATATAGGGGCTCATTTAGAATGATATAAAAAAAAAAAGAGAATAAGCAAAAGAGTGTGAGATTAGTGTTGTATCGGACCAAGTGCTCTGCTGGTTATGAGGGTGGTCTTTATGGACCAACCCCACATTTCACTCGAACTCGTTCGTGTTGAACGCGGGCGTATTTTTACGCGAGTGAGGATTCATTATAACGCGATTTCATTCTCAAAATTTCCAACATTTATATTACGAATAAAATAAATTTCGGCTTTAAAATTACTGATACAGTATTTTTTTTTATCATTTAAATCGTTTTACGTTTGGTCTACTTTAAACTTATTTCTCTCGCACATTAAGGTTTCAAAATATTTTATCCTCATGTTGTTTCTTACTTAAATCCCTAAATTAAAAAAAACTTTTAGGCTGCTTTATAGGTAATCACTCTTATTTGTTATCTGTTTTGAATGGCAGTTAAGGTAGCCCTAACCAAAACCCGCTTTTTTCTTTTTCATTTTATTAGAATATTATATTTTCCATAGCACGGTTCTCTATAACGCGAGATTTATTTTTTAAAGGAGAGAAGTCTGCGTATGCATTTTGTAGACTTTAGTGTCCCCTTAATAGACCTTTGATTGCAGCTCCACCCACACTGAATGAGGGGTTTTTTTTTTTGAGCGTGTGTGAAAACCTAGGTACAAACGTAAAAGGTAACAAAGGACCTTATTCACATTTTCAATAGAACTTACTTATTATTCTAAACTTCATTTTTAGATATTTATTTTTATGTGGGATTTTTTTTCTCTCTCCCTTCTTTCTCTCTCACTCTCTCTCTCTTCCTCTTTCCCTGTCGGAGATTGACAAAAGAGTGTTTTGTTTGGGAAATGAGTGTGGGTGTGTGAGCGCACGTTACGTTTTACGTTACGGTAAGGCTCTTTTGTCTATCTTCAACGGTGGAGTCAAAATTGAAAAGAAGAGTTGAGAAAAATCTTGAACTCGGTTCAATGCTAAGAATGATTTTTGCTAAGGAGTGATAAGGGGAAGTTTAATTCGGTAAATGGTGGTTCCTTTCCCTCACAGATTAAGATTGCCGAACATGAAGAAAACTGTCGAGGAAACTTAGCAATTTTGAAATTTAGTTACTGGTTTAAAGCATTTATGTGTTTTTTCAATTTAAAGCTTACCGGCATTTTATGCATTTATTTAACATTAGATTGCATAATTTTATTTACCAATTGAGTGTTCGTTCTTGACTTTGAACGATTGTTTTCAAGTTTTAGGCATTCATTTATCACATTACAAGTGTAATTATTATGTACCGGTATTTATCTTTAGTCGCCCCAATAATAACTTTTAGGTTTGAATGCACTCGCCGAAATTGAGATCTATCCGTTATACAGTACAGTATTTTGATAGTGTGGGTCTTCCTCTTGTAATATTATGTCTAGCTCCGCCCTATTTTCCCCAGACGAAATGTTTTGGGGATAACGCGTCGAGGAGCGGAAATACCGGTAGCGCACTGTAAAAGCGAGTTACCTGGGCTCGAGGTCCCGGAGAAAAAGTAGCCCGGATGAAATGAAGAATGTTGTTTTGAGCTTCGAACGGCGCCACCTAACACTTTAATTTATCTAAAGTGCGAGAGGCGAAATGGAATTATTGTGAAAAGATTAGCGAGGTGACAGGTAGATTATGGGGTCAACCGGGTCAAGACTCGATCGGGTCATTTCCAATAGCTCCGAACAAGTTCAAGTGACGCGTTTCTTGTACGTAGATTTTAAGGTAATACGAGAGGTATTTTTCACCAGGGGCATTTAATGAAACGATGCGGGTCAGTGCGGACACACGGAGTGATTTATTTGATCGAAATTTAATTGGGAATTTTAAGGTAAATAAACTTAAATTTCTCTTTTTCTTTTTAATTTAAAATGTATCATTTGAGAATATACAAAACTGTACATGTAATAATGCAGTATTGTTGAGGCATTAATTTTCAGCGTGGTTAAAGTTAAGACCAAATTTGAGATTTGTGAAAGGTTTTTAGCAATGAGTTTCATAAAAATCTATCTGTACCTGTTCAGAATTTTTGGAATGCTGTAACAATACTTTTTTTTAGCTTTACTATCGTCTTTAAACGCTATAAATTACTTTTATTAACTTTGTGGAACACATGTCAAGCTACATCATGTAGGCTACTTACTGTAAGTTTTTTCAACTTTACCGTTTCCATTTTTCACCACATTCTATAAGACTTACGTTACATCACTTTACCAATGTATTGATATACCGGTAGTGTAATTAAAAATTTGTATAATTTTTTTAATTTTTTATTTTTTTTTTAAAAAATTGCCGGTAATTTAAAAACTTAATTTTTTTAAATTACCGGTAGAAAAAAAATAATTGAAGTGGCATTAATAATACACGCAATTGTAAACTTTTTCAACTTTTGTTTAATTAATAAAGTATTAAAATGGCGATTGAGAGGTTTTTGCACACGTCGAAAGCGTTGAAAGTGACCCTTAACGAGAAGGCGAAAGTCCACGCACCGGCTATTATAAATTTAATACACGTTGGTACCGGTATAATTAGAGCCAAATTTCAATTGAAGTAATTAATGTGGGTGGTTGTCACGTGGTTACTTTTTCCTCCCTCCCTCCTAACCACGTGACCGAGTGGCGAAACGAAAGCTTGTAATTGACCAATTAAAAGCGACGGAGAGAATTATGGTGCTCTAAGGTTTGATATTAATAATTGCACGTAGGAGAATACAAAGAGGTGGAAATTGAAAGCGATTCGTAGAGGGTGGTAATGATGATGATGAGGAGGAGGAGATGTGGTGGTGGGGGTCACGTGGTGTGGTTTGATTACGTGCAGCAATTGAAATTAGAAACGGAAATGTGATTAAAGTTCAGTGGAAAAAATTAAAAGTAAAGAAAAAAAATTGGAAGTTTTTTTTTTTTAAATTTCTATTTATGTTTGAAGGAGGAGTCGAGAGTATATTCAGCTGTCAGTTTAAGCCACCTCCCCTACCTCTCTTTTTGTTTTTTCGGCGTTGTGAAGGACGAATGATATACCGTAGTCGTAATATTTTTGTAGATGTGTAATTATTCATTTAAAAGTAAAAGTTATAGATTTAAATAATTATGGATTTTCTTTAAAATGTTATGAAATTATCTAGGAATTGAAAATCTATAAAAACTTTTTTTTTAAAATCATGCATGAAGTTCAGTACCTAGAAATTACAAAATTCAAAAATTCAAAAGTTTGTCGAAAATTAATGGAGTTGAAAAATATTTCTTCAAATTTCTAAATAACTATTATCTAGAAATTTGGAAAGTCTTTAAATCTTCAAAATCTAGAAATGTGTAATTGCAACGGTAGTTCAAAACATTGAAATTCATTTTTCTTTTTTTTTTTTTTTGAAATTCCGGAAATGTGAAATTAAAGTTACAGGTAGTTTAATATCTAAAAACTGTTATCTGAAATGTTCTCGAAAATAAAAGGTAGTTGAAATTCAAAATCTCGAAATTCCTGAAGTTATCGTTTTATAAAATAAGCTCAAAATTCTGTAATTATTGTTTGCTTTTTTCCAATTTTGCTCGTAGACTTATTTCCATTAATTTAACAATAACAATTGATAAAAAAAAAATTGTTATTTTTGTGGACTTTTGGTCCGTCGTTCTTCGCTGATTGTCCTCAATCAATTCGAAGCTCCCTCCAATTCGCTCTTTGATTGGCACGTGTAACACGATCTGTGGCGAAGCAGATGTCAATTGAAAAAAACACAGACATACACTCACGCGCACTTTTAATAATAAATTATGCAAAAAGCGCTTTAGCCGCCAGGTGGCGTTTTCTTAGCAACGTCTGCCTTTGTTTACCATCGAAAAGTCAGCGTTTCAAAATGTAAACAACAGGTGAAAGCTGAGAGAGAGAGAGTTAATGACTGCCAAACGCACTAATTTCAAATAAGGTTATTAAACTAGCAAAAAAAAAAAAAAATGTTTAGAAATAGCTCCTGACGTCACGCTTTATTCTCAAAAATCAACTGAAATGTTGCGAAGCATCTTTATGACGTATTTTAGAACCGAAATAACTGAAATTAAGAAATAACAGTTATGATTTTATTTTGTACATACCAGTGTTTATAGAGAAAAAATCGTTTTTGTTACCGGTAAAGAAATACACTATAGGCTAATTATTAAAAAGTAGAAGTTTTACTAAATTTCGTTTAATAATAGGCCTACTTTTTTTTTGGGTGGAGTTTTGACATTTAAAGTGATAAAATAAATGAGAGGTGGTAATTGAATTTCAAGTGTGATTTTGCATCAAGGTAAAAAGATAAAAGAAGGATTCCCTCCCTAAACCGCCCATTTTAACCTAAATTCCTCGAAAAGATAAATATAAAAGTTGAAGATGGAGAAAAAGATGAATTAATAAGCGAAGAAGAAGGAAAAGTGCGAGAGGATTTTTACGATCAAAAGTCAAATCTAGCGAAATAAAAGCTGGGATCGCGCGCCATAACTCAGAGAATAATCAAAGTTTTACGACGATTTTGATGCATTTCATGAGGTACCCCGCCATCCCCTTATATCTCAGATGCCCCCATCTTACACTTGGAGTGACAACGCCGAATGAATGCTCAAACAGGCTTTTAATTATCGTCTTATATGTTTCAGTGGGGAATAACCTAATTATCAAAACATCACTACAACGAAATTTTCTAGTCGTAGTAGCGGTGTTAGTTGGAAATAGCACATATTATTTTGAACCCCCGAGAGAGGACTGTTATTATTACGTGTAACCGCGGCGAAAAATATGAAGATAAGTGCGCATCCGCTCTCATCAAATTTTCGCAATTCAAATACCTGTACAGCATTATTTCTACAATTTTGTTTTACGAGTATAAACGTTTTTGTATAAATCTCGTGTGATAATTTAAGCGATTTTTCATACTTGAGATATTCAAGCAAAATTCCTCGAACTCGGTTATAACGACTTCGAGGGGACGTTTTAGCTATGCTATTATAATAATTAGTAGCCTACTTTCTGTATTTATCTAGACTTTTATAAATTTTTAAAAGATTTTTTCACTGTTTTTTAGCAGGAATAATTTAATAATAAAGTCATTAATTTTGTTCCAATATTGCAAAAAATTTTGTTAAAAAAAATAAAAGCAGTGTTCCGAAATTTTGACGCTGTAGCTGAGGTTAATGTATTTTCTTGACGCACTATCAGAGCTTTTTTTTTTTTTTTTTTTAAAAAAAAGGGGAATGCATATGATTGTCATAGGACATCGGAAATTGACATATCCTGTAAATATTTACACTTATGTCAAAATTCTTTAAATTTTCCAGAAGGTCCTGATTTTATTTTAATGACGGTTCTTAAATCTCGGTTTCCTTTTTGATTTTTATTTAAATTGTTAAATTTACTGTTGTAATTTCATTATCAGAATTTTAAATTCGCTTATGTATTTCTATTATTGCTTTTGTAACTACTAACCAGGGCAAACGATAAATTAAATAAAATCGATTAGTCGCGTGGTTTAACGAACTGAGATCGTTTTGAGCGAGGGTTAAATTAAACTTGATCGGCAGGCGTGGCAATCAAGTTTGAGCTCAACTTTCAACTTTGGTGCAAAAGCATAAAGCATTTGCCTATTAAGGTGAAAGTTGCGAATTTTAATGGCGATAACCTTTGAACCGCAATTCCAAAAGTTGAATCTTAATTTTTTTTCTTCTATCTACTACTTTCTTTCTATTTATCTATTTTTTTGTTGTTTTGAGGGTTGGCGACAGCGAAGAGCGCAGTTGGCGCCATCTTTCCTCCACTTATCAATCCGAGCCATTGGTGTGTGACCTGTTTTTCTCATTCACTATCTAATGCTGCGTAGAGGTATAAATGTGTTTATAAGGAGTCGAGGGGGTGGTTCAGTGTGTGGGTGAAGGGAGCGAGGGAGAAGTTTAAATCATACGTGTTTATAAATAGAGAGCAGGTCACATCTAGTAAGACGATACGTTTTTCTCAAAAGATGAAGAGAGAGTGATAGAAAGAGAGTGTGTTTCGTTTACTATGAAAAAAAAAAAAAAAAAGAAAACGATAAATTTTCAGCTAGTTTTTATTTAAATGTAATAAATAAAATCCGTTTTAATGAGGTTTGGGTTTTTGAAAGGAAACAGGAGGTGATTTTTTTTTTTTTGTTACTTAGTGTATGGGGTAAAAGTGGGTGGGGTGGGTTTTTGTGAGAGAAAAGTCCGGTTGTTTGGTTTTTTTTTTTGGCAAACGAAAATTAATTGAAGTCTTAATTGAGTGGTGAGAAATGAGTTTTTGATAAAAGACTTTAGTTGTTCGCTCTTATTTATTATTTATTTATTTTAAGTTACTTTAAATTTAAGCAGATCGAAAAAGTTTACTTAAAAATTATTATTTTTTTAAAGTAAAAAAAAAAAGTATTTTAATGGTGGAAATGAAGTTTGGATTAAGTCATAAAACTTCGTTCACTGCAAGTTTTGAATTTAATGGCGTGCTTCAAAATGGATGGGAATTTAATTTTCTTAAAAAATGAGTTTTATCGTAGCTTAAAACACGGTATTGACGTGGTGTTAAGTGATTATTATTTTTTTTTTTTTACAAATTCTTTATTAAAAATTGATTTTTAAATTTTTTTAATACAGTAATACTGATTGGGTGCATTGCGTATAGCGTTTAGCGGAAACGATAAAGTTAAGAAAACTCTGCTATAGCGTTTGGCGGATAAGTTGAAGTGGAGAAAGTTGTCTTAATAGCGTTGGTAAGATAAGGTAAAGTTGATAAAACATTTTTATAGTGTTTAGCGGTTACGGTTAGGTTAGTAAAAACGCTTTGAGAAGTAGGCTAATTAATTACTCGAATTAAGTACATGTAAATATTACAGTTGGTTAGTTCATGGTCGCCACCTTTTCTTGCTTGGCGCCAGATTTTTTTTTTTTTTTTTATTAAATTGAGTGAAACGAAAATAATATTTAATCATAAGAATTTTAACTGAAAGCGTGACTTAATTGATTATTTTTTTAAAAAATTTGATAACGTTAATACTCGGTACTTGGTGAAATAATACTTTATTATTATTCTTATTAGTGGGCGGAAGTTTAGAAATTGTTTTGCATTGACGTCTTTCATAAATTTAAAATTAAATGATTAATAGTATAATAACAGTTGATTGTTTCTTTTTATAAATACACTGTATTAATCAACATTAATACAAATTTTCTTTATACTGTGTAATGAAGTTTTTTGTTGTTGTTGTATTTTTTGGGTAAAAAACATCCGGTATTGAACATTGATGTGAAAAATTTACTAAAAAAAACCTTTTTATTATTTAATCAAATGCTTTATCATGGAAAATTTCATTCATGGACAGTACCATTTTTTATTTTTATTTTTTGAATTAACTAAAAAAAAGTAATTTTCTACAGAAAAACTTTTTGTGAGTTTCACAATTAAACGGTGCAACTTTGAAGGTTTTTTTTTTTTTTGCTTTGCTAGTTTTTAACAACAGGCGGAAGTTGACCAGTACTAGTAGCATCTCGTTCACCCGGTATATAGGGTTCGTCCTATCGAAGTTTTTTGTTCGTTTGTTGACATTCGAAAAGTGTTTTGATTTACAGTACAATGCATGCAGTTAAAATGAGTCAGTGTTGCCAAATGAAACAGTTAGCGCTCTGATATTTCATACCATTAATTGTTTCTATTAAAAAACGAATCGTAGCCGTGACTGCCATTTTATTCGGCCGCAGCTGTGTCTTTTGTCCATCTATGGCCCTAAGAAGCCGAGGGTCATTCGAAGAAAGGGGACGAAATAAACGACCGTTTATTTTTTAAAAAAAGGAAGTGTCGCATCGGACAGTTGTTGTCCATCGTCATTGTCGTTCGTAGGTCACACGTGACAAATTCGTTACCGAAAAATAATTTCCGAACCAACTTTATTTTTTTTAATTTTTAAAAAGTTAGAGGACGACATAACATTTATTGCGATGTTTGTTCCAAGAGACATTTCATAATAATTCACGAGGGGTCTTAATGTTGACCGGCGTTTTCAATACGATGCAAACGAGAGGGATTTATCTATTTTGCATATAGATGGCCCTATTTAGACGAACATCTTTTTTTTCTTCTTCTCCATAATATCTTTTGAAGTGACAAAAGCAGTTGTTTGTGAAAGGGCCGAGAAGGAAAGGGTTACAAAAAATGGATGGACATAAATATTATCTACGATTGTATAAAAGAAGTGGTGTTTATTTAAAATCGTTTAAAAGAGTTGTTTTTCCAAGTTGAAAGAGTAAACACAAGTTGGGCTTATCGCAATTGGTAAATAGGAAAGATAAAAAAAAACACGAGCAAACAGCAGCGGACGTCGTGTATATCGATAAATGGCGTTTGTTCGAGTAATTCCGAGTTTCTAACGTCATCTGCCGCGCGTGTGTTTATTAAAATCGAGAAAACTCTTTTTTTTTTATGTTTATTTATTTATTTGCATATTTTATTTCTTTGAAAACGGATTTGTTGACTCGAGAGAATTGCTTGTTTGCGCACGCGTAATATTTACAAAGTTTTTATTTCAAACACTTTTTTTTTTTTTTTACATACTCGTAGATTCGTTAAAACGGAAATTTATTTTTTTATGTTATGTAAAAATATTGTTAAAATTAAAAAATCAGTACTATTGCTTATTAAAAGTTTACTGCATGACGTCAAGCTGGGGACAGATGAATTACGCAATGTTAAATAGAATGTTAGTTATTAAATTTCTTATTTTATGTTAAAGATACTGTAGTTAGTAATTTATTAGTTGACAATCATTATTTTGAAATTAATTATAACGCCCCTTGGTTGTAGAACCGTCTCCAGAATGACGTCACGCGAATGATGAATAATTACCCAATTTTATTGAAATTTTGTTTTAAACATTTTAATTACTAAATTATTATTGCTACCGGCATTGAAAAAAAGCTTTATTCGTAAATTTTTGAATTTTTAGCTTGCGTACAAACTTTTTTTTAATTAACGTTCTTTACGAATGAACCCGTCGTCGTGCACCTTTTAGCGGTGAGCCTCTTTTGCTGCTAGGTGGCGGTAAGAAGGTGGGAGTTGTCAAGTCACGGTGAAAGAGGTGTATCATCATCTCAGTACAGTACTCGTCTTCATCGCTAAAATTGCGACAAAATTAAGTGCTTTTTCCGATAATATGACATTATTAGGAAACGCGTGTGATGTTCTCATGGATACTGCAATGAACTCAAAAGTGTATTAATTCGAAAGTAATCGGTAACTTTCGTGAATCGGGCGAGGACATTGTAGCCTGCTGGAAATTGCTACGTGGTAACATAATATGCTGAGAATACTGATGACAAACTGTCCGTCGAAACGGCAAGTGAGTTCAAAATGTCTATTTAATCTTCTTCTTTGGACACCTAAATCGACGCTTTTATTTTACTTTGTTTGACAAATTTGACAAAAATGTTGTAAATCGTCGTCGTGTGTGTAATGTAATGTGTATGAAACCAAAACCCTAGTCCATGTGTAGCATTGTAGTGTGAGAAAATGTCTACTGCGCATGGTTAATACTTGGCTATGTATGGAGTTCTCAACGATGACGTAATCGCGGGGGATAGGCAGTAGCTGCATAAAGAATTGAACCAACGTCATCTTGTGATGAGTGCTCTTCGAAAACGCTTTTTAACCAGCACATTTGATTCCATTTTAATTATTATTATTATTAAGTTGATTGATTTTTGATTATTTTATTCTAAATTTAGATAGTTTAATAATACGGTAATTGAGCTAAAAAATTTTAACATTACTTTCTATTCGTTGCTAGCGGTAGCAACGATTGGTGTGCACGCTGAAGCTAACCACAATAATTATTGTTATTACGAAAGTCGCATCGACCGAGAGAAATCACTCGGAATTTCAATATTTGATCAAAATATTTGATTAAAATCCAATTACCGTTTCCCATATTTCTAATCATATCGAAATATACCGTATACCCCCATGCGTACGCTATTTAATTACGCTTATTTTCTCGCTATTTTTTCTCCCCCTCTCTTTTTTTTGCATTTTTATTTCCAACAGCAAATTCAATACTAATAATTATTACAATGTTTTATTTTATACCCGCGCATTAAGGTGCGCTCTATAATAATTATTATTAGG
>JAQGAZ010002791.1:0-15257 GCA_034692225.1 Polydesmus complanatus
TCGCCAAAATAGCTGTTCCTTTGTTCAACCTGTTATCAGGTGACAAGAAGCTTTTTAGATGGGGAGAGAGTGCTGAGAGAGCTTTTAATGAATTGAAAGATGCTTTAGAATCTCGACTTGTCTTTAGGCTTGTGGACTGGGAAAAGCCCTTCATCCTCACCACTGATGCCAGTGGCTATGCTTTAGGCGCAGTGTTGGAGCAGGAGTTCAATGACGGAAGCCACCCTATTGGTTACGCCAGTAGGAAGCTTAAGGAATCCGAACAACATTATCCACCAGTGCAAAAGGAAGCACTAGGATGTTTATTTGGTATGGAGTATTTTAAATATTATTTTTTTAGGTCACAAGTTTCTGCTAATCACGGATCACGCCCCTTTGCAGTAATGCTGCAAAATAAAAATAAAAGTGCTTTGATTTCTTGATGGGCTATAAGAGTGCAAGCCTTTGATTATGAGGTAAAATATAAGCCGGGGGTGACTAACAGAGCAGACCTTTTAAGCCGCAATCCTTTTTACGAAAGTGAGCAGAAAGTGAACCTAATTTTATTTTAGATTTGGAGGATAAGCTAGTGGATGCTGAAGCCTCTAGATCTAACTCTCTCCAGAAAGAAAAATTTAAATTATCAAAATTAAATTTTTATCACCAAAAAGGTGATTCCTTAAATCAAAAATTACTTAAACAATTGACGAATGAAACACCTGATCCGCCAGAACTAATTAATTTTGTTGACACTCTCCTTAATATCAATGCAGGTTTCAATTCCAGAGAAGAGGAAGAAGCTTTTGCTAATGAAATTCTAGGCTGTGAGGAATTCACAGCTGAAAATTATGTATTAAATGTTTATTTAGAAAAGAACCTTCTTGACTCTGACGATCAAACCACTGGAAGAGGAGAGGATGCTGCTCGGCAGATTTTAGGTATTGCAAAGGACGAGAACGCAATTAATACCATTTTCGGCCACAATACTTTGAAAAATGAAGAGCAGAGAAACCTTTCTTTCTTATTACAGAATACTAACTGCATGGACGAAAGGAGAGTGCAATTAAATTCCTCAATTCTACCAGAGGGAAAGATGAAAAAAATTAATAATCAAGTTGATTCTCTTTTTGCATTAATAGATGAGGCGGTGCCAATGATCGATTTATAGCTCAAGGATCCGATGTGGAGAGACGTCATTTTAGCCCTTAAAGATCCCGATCATCCAAACCACGCCCTCTGCAAGAAGAAAGGCTACCGCTTCAATAAAAGCAATGTATTAATAAAATTTATGACTGTTTTCAGAACCGGTCAAAATAAAAGTTTGATGTGTCTACCACATAGCATGAAGGAGGAGATCATTAGCTTGGCACACGATTCTAAATTCTCAGGTCATTTAGGTGTAAACAAAACCATAAACAGACTCTTAAAGGATGTTTACTGGCCAAAGATGAAAGAGGATATAACAGCGTATGTTAAATCATGCACTGTATGTATGGAGTGCCAAAACCTATCCAAAACGACGCCTCTATAACCTTTGCCCTCGTTCGATCGACCAATGCAACGCTGGTCGCTGGATGTGGTCGGACCTTTACCTCGATCGGACAATGGGAATAAATACATTATTGCTTTTATAGATAATTTCACCAAGTGGGTTGAGGCAGCAGCTACTCCTGATCAACAAGTGGAGACGGTTGCTAAAATCTTTATTAATCAAGTTATTTCTAGGCATGGTTTGTGTGAATCTCTCCTTACAGATCGAGGTTCAAACTTTACCTCAGATTTGTTTAGAGAGGTTTGCAGAATCATGAATGTGGAGAAGCTTTACACCACTGCATACCATTCCCAATGCAATGGTTTGGTGGAAAAATTTAATCAGACTTTTGTAAAAATAATTAAGCATTATGTTAGTGAGGATCAATAAAACTGGGATGAAAATGTTCCGTTGGTCACTCTATTCTACCTTACTCGCTAGGAGAAGAAGTACCAGGCCCTGACTATAACCCAAACTTGGCCTCCGACTTAACCAGGCGCATGTTTAGTGCATTTGAGGCTGTTAAACAAAACATAGAAAACAAGTGGGAGAAGATTAAGGGTTGGGAAAAGCGCGAGTATAAAGACATTAAAGTAGGACTTTACCAAGGTGGGCAACACAGCTAAACTAACTAGGTTTAACAAAGGTCCCTACCGCGTTATACATCAATTTAATAAGGTTAATTTCAAGATTCAGCACCAGAGAAATAGGAAAGTTATCCAAACTGTTTATATGGACAGGGTAAGCAAATTCGTACCTTGAGAGCCGTTTCCCGCCATGAAAACAACAATAGATAAGAGGCATAGACGAGGTTTGGAGGGTCAGAAAGCTCACCTCGATGATCAGCTTTCTTATGAAGTCGATTACCTCCCTATATCTACTCATGATTATCAACCAAGGCTGGAGACAAACCGAGAAACCTCAGTTTCCATTAATAAAACATTTTCTCCTCCTCAGAGACCTCGCTCCCCACCTGGAGAGCCATCCACCTCCAGGCAGAGTGAGCCTCCTACTCGCCTCTCACCGGAAACAGAGGCCAACTCCAGAGTGGAACAAATTAATTAAAATTTGCCTGAATTTCAGCCCAGAGTCATACTCTCACCACTCAATAGGGAAAAGACATTTGAAAGCACTGCAAGTCAGATGCGAAGTAGAGGAATAGTAACCATTCCTCCTCCCACTACTTCTAGTTTTCCCCTCAGAGTACCAAAGGAACTCGTTCTAGATAACTGGGGATCGTCTATCTACCCAGAAACGGCCAAGCCAACAGCTCTAAACACGCGGAGGGCCGTTTATTCTAGAGATGGCGGAAATTCTTCTAGAGCTACCACTACACAGCCCGAGACAACACCCGCTGCAACCGCAGAACCTCAACCAACAACGAATTCGGAGAATTCAGTTGAAGAAGCTCCCGGAATTTTAGAAAGGATGGACAGCTACATTCAAAAAATTTTGCATGTCCACCCTGGAGAAATTCCTCCACAATAATAATTATAATGTCTCGTTATTTTTATTATATTTTTCAGAGTGTTGTTATTGGGAGTGGCGGAGAACTACAAAAGAGGATACTTTAACAAGTGTGCTTACGAAAATGACGACTTCACTTGCAGACTGGCGGAGTGGGACTCTTCAACTTTGCAAATGCCAGAGGATTCCTGCGTGGTCAAGAGAGACAAGTGCGACAATTGTGTGGTCGCCAGAAGAACTGTGATGATCGATCCGGAGTTTGCCTACCGAACTGCAGAAGCAAACATAATGGTGATAGACTTTGAAGAGAAAATTCATGGAGGACCTACCACCGTTTTCACATGCAAACCTTTTCGTATTTGTTTTTTTTTTACTAATATTTCAATAAATGTTTGTTTTGTGACCAGTTAACATGTGTATCTTGGGCTAATTTTAACGAATCCCGCCATGCAACTGGGACCTGGGGCGTGGCGCAACAAATGACAAGAGTAATGTACTTATGGCTGCTGCTAATTAAAGCACCATTTAATGACAGAACATATAATTGCAATGGATCTATTTATCGAATACTTATCAAATTGCTACTAATAGCCGTATATTACGTGATCTAAATTTGGAGGCATGCTGCTAATCTGAGCAAATATTGCCACCTAGTGGCAATATCGGGAAACTAACGAACGTAATCTTCCTTTACCAATAGCGACTTGTCATTCATTCATACTTGGGAGGACAACCGTATAGGTTGTTTTCGATGCTTAATTTATCTACTCTATCAAAATCAGGATTAAATTGTTATAGATATTTAGGTAGCTATTCCTAGCATTACTTAATACCTTTTCCTATCAAACTAATCACTTAGTGTACTATTAGATTTATTATCATATCGACTCAACAGAAGATTTACTGTGTTTGAATAGTGTGCTGTCACATGCGGTACCCTTTCTTAAAATTAACACACTCCGACCAACGTCACTATTTGGGTAATTATAAATAAAATAGTACTTTACCAAATTATTACTATATTAGCATTTGTATTGTTATAGAAGAAGAAACATAGTCTGTGATCTTATTATTAATTCCCCATAAATTACGAACTACATATCACAATTCGGATAGAAGGGAATTTATTGTATATTAATAGTGATACCATAATATCAACAAAATAGCTATGCTTATTCAAATCGGTATTTACTTTTTACTTTTCCATGTAATCATGTCATTACTAACGTGAGATCACGTATTTAGCAATTTCAACGTAGCGCTTAATCTTAAATATCAGGCTCGAAAAGGACATCGTCCCCTCGACATCCTTAGGTAATAAATTAAAAAGGCCAAATCGGGAATCACCGTGGTCGTATCAATAATTACTCAACATTAAAAATCTAATGTAATCCTTAATTAGATATCAGGGAGAATCTCTGCGGAAAAAGTTTCTGCAAGAAAACCTTTGCTGTAATAGAATTCTCTGCGATCCGTACTTCCGCCCGCCATCTTGAATCTCAAAGTTACGGGAATTGACCTCTACATGCTTGGGCTAGGGAAATTTCATCAACTAACGTGAAATTTTTCTCGTTTTAGGTAAATATATTTCGTAGATCAATATTATTTATTGCCTAAGCACGTTCAGTTATCCCTTTATGTTCGCGTTTCGCATAATTTGCACGTCAGCTTATAATAAGCTTTCTAAATTTAAAATTGCGTCATCTCTGATTTACGAAGGACAACGTGAGTATATCGATCACAGATCAATATTTTTGTATACATTTTCGATACCATATTGATACTGTTTTCAAACGTTTAGTGAAAATGGCAGCGATGACCAAAACCGAATGGGAAGCGCTCCTGGACAAAAAACTCGGCAAGCAACTCGAAGTTCAAACTAAAGACTTGAAAAAAGACTACAACAAAGTGATCTTGGAGAAAATCGCACCGCTTCAATCAACAGTTACGGACATATCTAAAGATTACAAAAATTATAAACTTGATCAAGCGAAGGTCGCGGTTGCCAGCGACGAGAGGTATACAAAGTTAGAAGAAAAACTTAATCAAATTGCAATAAAGCAACAGGCACTAATTCATTCTCACTACATGATGCGAGGTGACATAACGGATGGCAGTGATCGGTCTAGAAGAAATAACCTTTGCTTCACACGCATGACGACGATGTCAAATAGTTTCGACCATTGCCTTCAAGCAATTCAACAACTTTTATTGGAATCTTTGAATATCTCGGTCATTAGGAAAGAATTCCAGCAAGCGCACATCGTTGGTGACTCTTCAAATCTCAATAACGTAATTTTAATCGCCTGCTTTTTTAGGTCAGAGTTGAAAGACCAAATTATGAAAATGGAGAACGAATTTAAAGAATATTGCCAGAACAACGATAAAAATATTAAAATTTCAAACGATTATGCACCTGAAACCCTTAAAAGTAGGCAAACACTATATAAATACACCATAGAAAATAACTTTTTGGAATTTCACCTAAGATATGACAAATTGGAGTGTAACGGGCTTGTCTACAAACTTTACATGAGTAAGATAATTTCTTATCCGATTGGGCAGTGCGATGGACAAGTCCAGGACCTGATGGAGGTTGATGCTAATGGAGATCCAATAGTCGATGCCACATCAACAGATCAAGATCAAGCTCGCCCCACTATTATGAGACCTTCAAAAGCTGACATGCGCGCTTCTATTGATCAGGTTCTATTCAGCTCAGCGGCGATTGCACCAAATTTTATTACTCCAGATCACAATATGGTCCAGGATCGTCCATCTTATCGAGGTAGAGGCAGAGGTAGGCGTCGAAATAACAGAAATAACTTTTTCTGCGGCAGAGGTCGAGGCCGGCTTCACCACAATGATGATCACTACAGAAACGATAATGGCTTTAAAGATAATCAAGGACAAAATAATGGCGGACACAATCAACAATCTGGCGATAATTATGGTGATAATTATGGCGATAATTACGGTAGGAATAATTTGAGTCAGTATCATCAAATACCAACTTACAACAACCATCAATACCCAACGACTTTGCCTCCTTATCTTCCTCCGCCATCAACTATGCCACCTTATCCTCCTCCCCCAACAACTATGCCAACCTATCCTCACCCCCTACAAATTATTCTCACCAAATGCGATGGGATCAAAGCTACCATCAAGATCAGCAACCTCCATATCAACAACATTATCCTCGTCAACAAAAACCTCTCCAAAACCAAGCTCAAAACACCTCTAATAGAGGAAACTCTTTGAAGACAAGGGGTTCCCCTAGGAGCAACGGAAAGCAACGTCGCAGCGGCAAATACAATATTACTCAGACCACTGCTAATACGGCCTCACACACCGTTCCTTCGTCATTAAACACGCAACCAGTACCAAGTACGTCGCAACAGAGTGAAAATTTCAATCATCGCCAAACGGAAAATACAAAGGATTCTCGGGTAAATGGCGAGTCATCTTCGTATAAAAAATGTTTTATATGTCATTCCTTTTGATTTCTCTTATATACTCATTTAATTAATATGTATTGTATTTTTGATTAGAGATAGGCGAGAAACCTGTTAATACGATAACCGAAACAATTCAAGTGCCTCGCAATTTAACTCCATATCATCCTGATTCTCCAGCTATTCCCTTTACTCGGATGCAAGAAAGTTTTAGTAAAAGATCTGCCAAAACCAGCAGATTAGTTGAATCTACCCTTTCAACAATTGACGAACTCAAATTACGTTTTGGTAAGAAAGAAAACTCTAAACTACTTGAGACAGTCAAACCTCTCACCGATTCGCCTCGTTCTCTGTCCAATTCTAATACCCAATTTAAAATGGGGAATAAATGGATGCCATCTACGGATAGGCTCAATCTTCTTTCGGAAAGCTCTTGTTTGGAGTAAGAACTATAATGAGCTTTAAGGTTGCAGTACCGCATTCACGTATTCACTTACTTATTGATATATTTGTAATTGTCTTGACACGATCTATACATGGATTAGCTTAGTGTAACATTTCATGTTTCAACCAGTTTCTATTTAAAACCGGCACAAAAGTTTGCCGAAATGGGAAACTTAGTAATGTGATTATCTAGTCAATTGCTTTGATGTTTGCGATAATTCGTTATTATTGCTTATATTTCTCAATTCTTTCTTCCCCTCTATTCTCTACCCCGATTACACATTTTCATTTTTTTTTATTCCCAGACCAGGAATTACGGTTTGTAATGTAATAACGCCTCTCTATGCGTCCTACTTTAGATCATATTTTCTATTTTTTGTGTTTTGTTGATTATTTCTCAATTGTTCTCTAGTAAAGCGAATTTGAACATTATGATTGTTAGTGAAACTAATTTCATTAAAAACTTATTATTTGCGCAACTTTTCTTTTTGCAATCACAATTATTCAGGCTATTTTTTGCACGTGTACGTAATAAAATAGCGCTTGCCATAGCTTATATAAAGCGAATTAGAACAATACAGTGATATTTATGGCACTTTATCTCTTCATTAAAGTAATTCCAAAAAGAAAACATCTAATGGATTACTCTTTTTATATTTTTTATCAGATTCTGATATCATTTTATTATATTTATACATTTTTTATTATCCTACACTTAATGATGATACGAAATTACTATTATAATTATAACTTGTCTGTCCGTTTGCGCCAGCCCAGCACGCCCCCAGTCCCATGGCGGTGATGCATATTATTTGAACTTCTATAGAACTTTTAATTACTTCTATCCAAAGGATATTTTAATTTCTTAAAAAAATTTTTTTTATTTTTAAATTACAATAACTACAATAACTGTTTTTTTCCCTTACTATTTATTATTTGGTTTGTGGAATCTGTTAGCGGAAATTATAAACTATAATACCACATCAACTATATAAACTAGTACTAATAATTACTAGTTAAAAGAAGTATTTTCTTTTACTCGATCACTTTAGAGTAAAATTAATTTACAACAACTACAATAACTATTTCTCCCGCACTATTTGAGTGGGTGAAATTTAGAGTGGCAAATTATAGCACTCCATTTAATTGTGTGAAGATTTAAATCGATTTTGATTTTTCTTTTTAATCTTTTACAATAACTACGATAACTAATTAACACTCTTGCAAATACCATAAGCATATTTATTAAAAACGATAAAACATTATGGTTCATAATATATGCGACAAAAATAAGTCTATTTTGGAAAATGATTTCAATACACAAAACGATTTACCACCATCCGAACTTTTCTTATCATCTGAGGCATTAAGAAAAGGCTATGAAGATGTTGTGGTCGAGTTTCGTCTCTATATTCTCACCCTCCTCTCACTTTCAGCTTCTTAGTATAAACAAAACTTTTCTTTTCAATTTTATCTAGACATTTAAATAAATTATTAATTTAATTAAAAATAAATTCTAATTAATTAGCGTAGGGTAAAAAATTAATGAGTTAACCTAGAAATTAAATTAATTAGTTGGAAAAAATAAAAAAACTTTTAGAAGTCTTTCTATATTTAATTAACGAAGGTCTCTACGGCGCCCTTATGCTTCGCTTCACTCGCAGTGGCAACCCTGTTAATTTAAATTAATTTAAATACTTTTATTGCTAAAACCGCATTCAAAAATGCTTAAAATTAGGTTTAGCCTTAATTTAATCGAATAAAATTAATATTCGAATTTTAATCACATTTTTAAAACCGATTAAAAATATAAAAAAGCAATTTATTATAACTCAGTCGTTTGGTCACATTGGATAAGGGCCGCCGCGAAACTACAAGACCTTAACGTTACTAAACGTAGTTGACCTAAATACCGGCTATGCGCTTCCCCATGTTAAAGAGTTGGAGGGGACGTTGACCTTAGTAAACGCCCTTTCTATTCTCGGACACGGAGAGGAGAGGGTAGCAGGTAAAAGAAAGTCAACTACTTTCTTTCATTAATTTTCCTTTCTATTGTATTTTGATTTTATATCAAAATACTAGTAAAACTCTGTCTTATCCCTTTTAGCCCTGCCTAGTTTTAATGCTTGCAATTTTCTGATTGCAAGCATACCAAACACTTTTCATTACGGATAAAAATTCATAAAGTTTAATTAATTAAAATAAATTTAAAATGCAGTAAATCTAGGAAGCTGCTAGGGTTTTGACTCAGGTTGGCATACTTTTAATGCTCAGGATATGTTATTAATCAATTCCACTTGAATTTTTATGCCAATTTTTGAAGTTAGACGATCGAACCTAAAACGCCCTCGGGGAGTGACGCTACGGGCTGTCATTTTTCGACCAGTAGCTCCGGAACCGGAAGCCATCCGAACTCGTGGGAAGGAGGAGATGCCAGCGTTTCCAGCGATCCTTGGACCATCTAATTACTACTTAGGACCCAGGAGTTATGTCTGGGCGAAGTCGCGACTTGTCTCTCGTCAGAAACTTTTATTATCATTTATGTTATTTTTGCATTCTTATTATCACGTCTTGGGCCAGTCTTTGACCTGGACTAGCTTCGGCATCCGACCTCGCATCCGTACGTTCTAGGTCTCGATCTGTAGATCCGAAAGAGCTTTTTAGTTGGAGCTCTCAAGCTCTTGGATGCGACTCTGGAACCAGAAGTTATTCAGGGTTAAAGATCACTACTTTTTTCCATTTGGTTTGGTTGTTGGTTACGTGTTTTATGCGAAGTCTGAGCTCTCATAACTCTGGGGCCCCACTTCATCTCTGCTGATGAGTGGTACCCGTCAATAGAGGTGAACTCAGAGTTCACCATGGACCAGGACTTACTTAGAGTTAAGCAAAGACCCGAGAGTTATTCGAGCCCAAACTTCAGGTTAAGGACTCGCTTTGTTTCATTTTTTTTCCAAACTCGAAAAGAGAGTCAAAAGTTAGAGTCCTTTTGACCTCTTTTTCGGACGCGGACCGATGACGTGCATTTTTACCTGCCAAAGGGCGTTAGCCATTTTGAAAACTGACGTCAAATGGCGAAGGTATAAATGTACCTGTCGCATCCGCCGTCCACAGATTTGCTCTTTTACTCTTGCTTCGAACTCCACGTCAGGTGTGTTTCTAAAAGTGATTTTTTTTGTAACCTGATCGAGTTCAATCTCTAACTTTCGGGCCTCGTAAACAGAGTATTCCGCGATGTTATAAGTGTTCAAAAGATCATTTTGTTTTATTGTTGTCGTTTACCAAATAAGTGTTCAATAAATGTCAAAGTGAATTTAAAGTAAATTTCCCAAATTATTAATTCTTCCGACTCGGTAAGACGGCACCAATAATAACATTATTTCAAGCGAAAATCGATTTTTGGTGCCTCTAAACTATTCGAAACTTTCGTGAAAATGGATCTCCACCGTGCCCCAGCATCGTGTGCGTAATAAAACTCAAATAAAATAAACTAGTTTATTTGAAGATAAACTTTCGGCTCCTTCGGCAAATTTCACTATTTAATCAGTTGCCGCAAGTTTTAAATTCAGTTTTAGTGCGTCATTCAACTGATTAAAACCGATAATGAAATTATCAACGTTTCACTTAATCTTGTAAGTTAACCAAATTTTTATCTACTATTATTAAGCCAGTTAGTTAGAAAGAGCAGGTTACGTAAATAAATTTCTGAGATTAAAATATTTCGTAAGCTGAAAATTAAATAACCGGACAAAATAACATTAGATTCGAATTCAGCCTGTTCGTCTATTTTTATGAACGCGCCTTTTTCCTGGTAGGTAAATAGATAAACTCATCATTTTTACGCGATAGTCACCCACATGTCTGGTGCCTCTACTACGAGCGCATAGTAAATTTACGTTTCATTCATAAACCTCCCAGACGGTTAGGCGCCTTCTGCATTTTTCGCGTAGTAAATAATATTTTTTTTCTTCCTTCCAGACTGTCTGGCGCCTAGCTCTTAGAAATAAATTTAAAATAAAAATAATATTTTTATTCTCTTGGAGCCCGGAATTCTTTAGCCGGGGCTCGCGACCTCTGAACTCGCTACTCTACATATCGTGTTCCGCCATATTGCATGTCGGGTGTTCTAATCCCGTAACGGAACATTTTTTTATTTTTAATTAAAATCCGAAAATTCAAATTAATCGTTCGGACGTTGTTTTTAATTAATTAAAACAGATTCCGAGTGAATCTAAATTATTTCGAATAATTTCGAAACTAAGTTTTTTTTAAGGTTAGATAGGGACTCCTACTTATAACCTGGCTTTTGTTTAGAATAGTTCAATAACATTATTTAAACATTTATTCTCGTGTCTCACAGTTTAATTAATACAGAACTCAATTAAGGTCATTCACTGCAATAAGCGTTTTGCGGGTCTCAACCGGGTTAAGGCTCATACAATATTTTAATTTATTTAGTATGTCAATTTAGTAATTGTTGAGTTTTTAAATTCGAAATTTGAAATTCGAAATTTCCGCGCTGAGAGCTGATTTTCCTGATTTTTGAGTGACCTTTAATTCCGACCACCCAAACACAACGCAAAAGATCAAAGGTCACTAGTAATTTTGTCGTTTCTCAGCCTTAATCATAATTTTGTTTTAAATCATCTATATCGGCGATCCTAAGGAACTTTAATTAATTGGGGTTCTAATTCAATTAAGTCTTAAACCTTAATTAAAAGTTCACCTGGTCACTTCCTGACCTTTAAAGTTTCTCTAACCACTTCCGGGTCATTTTTAATTGGTTTAAGTAGAGTGTTTTCGATACTTACATGTAACAAAGATAACCCATATGCGGAATATATAGCGATTTCAGCTAATCTGCAATCATTCTTTTCAAAACAAGATTTAATTCTGGGCTATGTGAACTCAATTGTTAGCATACCCACAGTTTTTGCAGTCCAAGAAACGTGGGAGGATGACAATAAGAAGCTCCCAAATATTATGTTTTTTGATTTGTTCAATGGAACTAGAACAAAAAATAGAGGAGGAGGAGTGGCTATTTACGTCTCTTCAGAACTTGCTGCTGAATTGGTTACATCATCCATCTCAATGCATTTAGAATATGTATTAATAAAGCTGATTAATGGAACATACATACTAAATGTTTATAGAGCAACTGGTCAAGAATCGTCATTGGATGAATTTCTCAATTGCCTAAATACTTTGCTTATTTCGGTACCATTGGGGGCACCACTGCTTGTAATGGGGGATTTTAATCAGGAAACGCGCTATTTTAGCGACACCTTTCACTTAATGTTAAATAAGAGCTTAGCTCCAGCTATCTCTATTCATACCAACGATTTTAAAAATGGGCTTGACAACATTTTCTACAACCCAAAACGGATTAATTTAGTCAAATCTTTTACGCTCGACTGGGCTATTGCCGACCACTATGTAGTTGGCACTATCATCAACAGCCCTAAAAAGAGATCTAGGAGTATTTGTGACCCCAAAGTGGCTGTCCAACCACGGAAAATTAATGAAGACTTAATCAAACAATTTATAACTACAATGTGAACAGAGGACTGGAATTCAATTAGGAATATGTTAGATCCTAATGAAGCCTGGTTATCCTTCATTGATACTTTTTCAACCAACTACGACAACAACTTTCCGGTAAAGACAACTAAATCAACTTATCGTACAGGTTGGATGACACCACAAATAAGAACACTTCTTAACAAAAGATCCAAACAATATAAACGATCGAAAGAGTCGGGAAGTCCAACGGCAAAATTAACGTGGAAAGCGATAGACACAGAAACAAGAATGCTTATTAAAATAACAAAAAGAAATTATTTCAAAAATCTATTTCAAAAAGCTGGTATTGATACAGCCAAGTTATGGCAAATTCTAAAGGAATACCGACATATTCATAATTCACCAATCAATACTAAATACTTAGATAATAAAGGATCACTATCTGTGTCACAAGTTGCGGACATTTTCGCTTCCCATTTCTCTCGTTACAATGACATGCTACCAAGTAACTATAACCCTATCGACATCATTAAGACCAAGGAAGATACCTATACTAATACATATGATATTAAAACGATATCAATCGCTGATGTAACATTGGCCTGCCCCAAGATAAAAAACCGCAATAGTTATGGTTTGAATGACTTCAACATGCGGGTTGTCAAAGCCTTTTGCATGGAATGCCCAGGCATCATTGCTGACTTATTCACAAAAATACTACGCAATGGCATAATGCCAGACTACTTGAAAACTGGTGTTATCACCCCGTTATACAAGAATAAAGGAAAAAAAACCGATGTGTCGAACTACAGGCCCATTACAATAACGACTGCATTTGGACGGATAATGGACCAAATAATTGCGGCAAAAATGGTCAATTTTACAGAAAAAACAAACTTAATTCTTTCCTACCAGTATGGTTTCCGAGAACATCACTCTACAGAAGATGCCCTTATTAGAGTCAATCAATTCATAGTAAAGGCCTTCAATAAAAAGATTCGTCCTCTGGCGATATTTGTTGACTTCACGGCGGCTTTTGACACTGTTCGTCCTGACTTATTATTAACAAAGCTACGCCAAGCTGGCCTAGGGCCACGTCTATCAAACCTAGTTCGTCAATTTTTAATGCATAGACCGACAATTGTGAAACTAAATGGCACGCTCTCTCAAGAGCAAACATTATCAATCGGGGTTCCTCAAGGAACCTCTGTTGGACCCATACTCTTTAATATATTTACATCTGATATACCCACTCCTACTATACCAACAACCGGTGCAATATATGCAGATGATATTGATAATAAAATGTTGGCCGACCTAGCAATTTTTGCAGACGATAATACAGCTTTATTTGCAAGTAAAAATTCTAGAGTTTTGAAATTGCTGGCGCAAAATTATCTGGATAGACTTACAGCCTACTGTAAAACAAACCACTTACTACTTAGTGATACAAAAACAGTCGGAATGTTATTCGACCTAGCTCACTCCCGCAGCCCGGCAGTAGAAGAGTTCGGACTGGAACTTACCATTAACAACCATCCACTCGAACTTGTCACAGAATTTAAATTACTGGGTATTCTCTTTACCCCTCAACTCTCCTGGACAGCCCAAGTGGACAAATTACTGTCCTATTGTAGACGTATTAAATGTCTCTTTAGATCAATTTTTGGCTTAATGTCTAAGTGGCAACTAATGAATCTCTATAACGGATTAATTAGATCACATATATCCTATTGCGTATCAGTTTGGGGAAATAATGTGAAAGGGACGCTGAACAAACTTGACTTACAAGTGCGTAAGTTCTACAAAATGTTTGGGTATATACCCCAGTTGTGTCTTTCAACAGAACTCTTATACTTACAAAGAGTAGCACTGCTGATGTTCAAGCACCTCAAAAATATACACAGATTTAAAACAATAACAATAGAATCTCATAGAACAAAACATAATCTGGTACAGATACCACTATTACTCAACGATCCAATGAAACTCAGCATTGCTTACTTTGGATGTAAATTGTAAAATTTTCTGCTACCCAAGTACGCTATTCCTATTATGACCTATTCCATGTTCAAATACAATCTGGAACCCATTTTGATCTCTTTAATATCATTTTCAAAAGTCACGGTCAATGCAACTCCTTGTAACATAGTCCAAAACTCAAATTATTGAAACTTGTGGATCTGAATGCGATAAACCTAATATTATTCATGTTCATAATTGTTTATATATAATTATAAATTCAATTATAGCAAATGCCCAGACACTATGATGTTTTTAATAATCTATGTAAATGTTTCTTTCTGCCTCTTCCCATTTTCTCTATTACTCTTATATTTTTCCCTATTCAACATATATATTTTTTCTTCCATGTTTCGTAACTTTTATTTGTGTTGCTGCACCACTGGTCTCGACGTATGATATGATTTGATGAATTGATATTTAACTTCGATGTATGTTAGTTAAATTAATTAATATAGTTGATACTATTTAAATTATCTTTGAGCTTTTTGAATTGAAAGTATGAAATTGTTTAATTTTGACTCCTAAGTATGAATGCTGGGCGGCATTATGTCCCTCGGGCTCCTCTGCCGCCCTCACCTATTAGATTGAATGATTTATTTAAATTTTGATTATTTTAGATTTAGATTAAGTTGAAATATTTTAATCTATCTGTACTTCTTCAAATTCACTTCTTCTCAGTTTGTAAGATTGCCGACCTATAGTTCTACTTTATAATTTTGTCATTTTTTCAGGCCGGTAACTCCACTTATTGTATTGTAGCTTTCCATTCGGAAAAAGCAACTATTATGTAAATTAACTATGGGTGTAAACATTGAATAAAATAAATAAATAAA
>JAQGAZ010002792.1:0-15250 GCA_034692225.1 Polydesmus complanatus
TTTGTTTTCTTTTGTTTGACCCGAAGGGGGAGCGTGTTATTTGAATTGAACGATGTAGCGAAAAAGTTATTCGTAAAATCGTTAATACTCTTTTTTGTATGGTACTTGCTAATTAAAAATAAAATTTTATATATCAAATACCTGAACGAGGTTAAAGGCTAATCGAAGTCGGTTCTCCAGGGGTAGAGATTGTCTAAGGCTTTGCCTAATTTTCATCTGGTTAAAATCTTGGTTTTTAATTAAGGCTTCAATTTCTTTTCTTACGGAATGCCATGACATCCTTAACTTAGAAATTCCATGAATAGCTTTTCCAATTTGAGGACAAGATTCGAAGGATGTTGAAACCCCGCGAGTAGCTGAAGAGAGAGGACGTGTTAAAAATCGCTCCTGTGTTGCTGTTAGACTTTGTTAGTATTATTAGTGAGTGGAGATCAAAGATTAAAACGGTAAACAATAGATTGCAAATTCGAGAGGTCAATACTTCAAATTGTCACCCTGAATTGGGAGAATAACTCTGCCCATTAGAGATGGACGAACTACAGATTTTGAAAACAATGGTGACGACAATTGCCGACGGGCTTTCGGATGATACAGAAGACTCTTGGATGGGTGACTCACTGGTGATTAGAAACCAGTATGTAAATTTCTGCAAACTCTCATTGTGCTTCCTCGAGATCTGCGAAAGCGTTACAAGCATTCCTAAACAATCGCCATTAGTAATACAAGCAGCACTAGTTAATTGGGGAGACTTTTTGCTGCGATACGGCAAACACTTTAACCAAATATCGGGCTTTTTTTATAAACCACCCCATTTACGCGAACCGCGATTCGTGGATGAACTATATATGCTTGCTGCGGGCTACCAGAACCTAATTTGCTGCGGATACATTAATTTAAACTCACTAAACGACAGACACGTTGAAAAAGCGCAAATTTTCGAAGACAACGATTTAAAGCTACAATTTCGAACTCCTTCCCGTTTGGGAAACGGATTGGATTGGACTCTGGCTCGCGGTGCAGAGTGCAATTGGCTCACCACGCTTCCCGCGGGCTCCGATCACGAAGCGGTTATCTTCGAGGCCTCCATCCCGGTGCAAAGTGCAACGGTGTCAACGAATATTGCAAAGCGCGTTACGAATAAAGCGGCCATTCACCTCTTCAAGGAAATCCTCGAGGACGAAAATGCTATAAGAGAAGATTACTTCTGGGAGGATTTTACCTTCGCGGTCCGTAATACGCAATCAACAGTCTACACAAGTGATACTACCAATCGGCCATGGTGGACTAAGGAGTTGACGAAACTCAAAAAAGAAGTGGCGAAATACAGAGAAATGAAACTGAACCGAAGCGACGAGACTACTGATGCCTATCTTCAACTGCAGCACCTCTACAGAAGAAAATTGCGGATGGCCAGGTAAAAATATCTTAACGCAATGGAGACCCAACGGATTGACAGCTTATGGCAATTACAAAGACTTATACGAAAAGAAAAAACTTGTTTATTAAATCAAAATTTTGTTAAATGTTGACGATTTTGCCCATTACTTTTCAGAGCTGGCGACGGATCTGCCAATTGCGAATGAACTGAGGGACGTTGGCCATGAGGAACGCTGGGACCTTGGGAGCCTTACTGAGGGTGATATAGAGTGCCATCGAAGAGATATGAGAAGGGAGGCCCCGGGATATTCTGAGGTGAGCGTGGAACACCTGAAGGCGCTCCCGCGTTGGGCGGTAACGCGCATGGCTAATGACCTTAACTACCGCATCGTGGAGGGGACCTTTCCCGAGTGTTGGAAACTGGGTACAATTGTCCCAATTTACAAGGGAAAGGGACCGCGAAACGATGTCGGCAGTTACCGCCCCATTACTTTGTTAAATGTCGAATCAACACTGTTTGAACGACACGTAGAGACGGAATTAAGAACGTACGTTGAGTGGGAGTCGTTCCTTCCCGATGGACAGCATGGTTTTAGGAGAGGGCGGGGAGTTTATTCTTGTTTAAATGAAATTAATAACTTTGTAGCTGCGGCTAGATTAAGAGGAGAAGGGGTCGCTATAGTTCAGCTCGACATCCGGAAGGCGTTTGACTCCCTCCCAACGAGAGCGATCGTCGAGGAGTTGGATAAAATGAAGATTGGTGCGCGCACTCGGAGACTGCTGATTTAAAAGACTTATTTAAAAGATCGAAAGATCAGAGTGCGCGGGCCATTCGGATTATCAGTTGCGTACCGCGTCCATGGGGGGGGGGGGGGTGCCTCAGAGCTCCTCGCTTGGGCCGCTTCTCTATGTGATTGCCACGCGCAGGGGTTTTGCGGTGCCAACCCTTGGGCGCATGATTTCTTACGCTGACAATATTTACCTGCTGTACAGTTTCCGCGAGCAGGACTTCGATGGCACTCTTCACTCTATGGCGGATGATCTGAGCGCGGTGGCAGAATATTTTGGTACTTTGAGTATGGAACTGCAGCAGTCCAAAACTTCATTGATTGTATTTGGGTCAATGGCCTTCCTCATGGCCAACGTCGGGAGGGCTGTGCGGCTAAATGATGCGGAGATCAAGGTTGTGGACAACCTGCGCATGCTAGGCGTAATATTCGATTCCGAGTTGACCTGGGAGTATCACGTACGCCACGTGATTACTAATTTAAGAAAGACTATTCCCGTCTGTAAACGCTTCCGAAGCGTGCTAAGCGTAGAGAACAAGGTGAAATTAATGAAACAAAATATTTTTACTGTGTTGTCCTTCGGGGTGGGGATATGGGTAGTGACGTCTATATCGAGGCTTGAGAGACTGGACAGAGCTATCAATACTTAATTGCGTGCTATGTTTTGCATTCCATTTAGTGACCATCTGGAGGAGCACTACGGGAGACTTGGACTAGACCGACCCGAGATATTTCTCAGTAAAGTTATAGCGCGCCATATGTTTTTGACGATTCGGAAGAATACCTGCATGTTCCCAATGAACATCGAGTAAAATCAAGAAATTCGAGAGCAGCGACCTGCAACTATTAATCGGTTTATTATGCCGTTTGTACGTACTAGGAAATACAGTACCCTAAGTTCCGTGGCGAAATGCACCTTTTGGAATGCTTTACCGAATGTGCTCCGCCAGATGGTCACTGATTGCTGTGTCTTCTCTCAGAGATGTAATCATTTTGTCCAGGCGCTCGATAATCCTGCGATTATTGAACATGTAAACTTAATGCGCGAATTTATCCGAAAGCTATGAAAGTGTTTGAATATGCACAGATTGTCATTTTGTGTAATTTATGGCGAAACAAAACGTTATTGTAACAATATTATATTTATTAATTTACCTAAATAGGTGACAATTTCAAATAAAAAAAAAAAAAAAAAAAAAATTGTGCGTTAGAAAAGGTTCACAATTACATTCGTACCTCCTATGAATGCTAGCACGCACTTTCGTATTGACTTAACCTTATTCGATTAGAAATATTATCTAACCTTATTTTAAGTGTATGCGATTACAGCGCAAGTTTAGTGGAATTGTATTTAGCGTAGAAAGCAGGTAGGCCTAGAAGTGGTTTAAAAACCATGGCTCGATATTAATTGAAAATAATCGATAATTTCAAAGATATGGATAAAAAAGAATCTTTATTATTTGTTGTTAAATAGAAATTAATAATAATTTCACGTGGATTTGGCTTTGAAGATGACGCGATAATACAGGGTGTCGTCGGATTTGTTCCTTTTCGCCAAAGTAAATTTAATCTCATTTTCTGCTTTTGCAACTTTCATCCATCTGGCCTTATCTGCGATCAATGATGAATGAGGCTGGGGAGAAGAAGAGAATCTGTTGCCAAAAACTTTTTAAAGAAAGAAACTTGAGTAAATCGTGAAATTTCCTATTACCAACTATGATTCTACACGGTGTTTGCAAATAAAGCCAACCCAACTGAATTCAAGTGTTTGCTTTCAAAATCGAAATTATGAATCTTATTTTTTATTTATTTTTTTTTTTTAATTAAATAAAACTAAAAAAAGTTTTGATGTAATTTTTCTATTCGTGTAGTCTATATCTTGGTTGTTAACACGCGATATTAATGGAAGTATTAAAAAAAATATAGGCTATAGCCTATATAGGAGGTGGTTTTCATCTTTTCAATTGAAATAAAAGGAGTAAAAAAAATAAGAAACATAAAAATGAAATTTAATATTGTATATTTTGTTGTAAGAATATGGTTTCCGGTTTCCCTCCCCCCCTCTCTACGCCGAAAGCTTCCAAAAAAGCGGATATAAAAGTACGTGACAATAAATTATTTTCCATTGACTTTTATATGAGTGAAAAAATAAAAAATAAAAATACTCATAGATGGAGAAGAAGATGAAGAGGATTCGTTATTTAAATTTACAAAAGAATTCTTTCTAAAAACAATTTTTTTTAATCTCATAATACAAGTAATGACATCTAATTAACATTGCCAACTCGTAATATAATCTATATTACAAGTAGGCTATGTTAATCGGTAAGGGAGAAGGACCAACCATTCGCGTAATGTTTTTAAACAACAAATTCGATGCTGAACTGCCGAAATCATTCGCTCACTCGAACCACTTTGACCCTGCTCAGCAGTGAGGATCCCGAGAGCGCGTCACTAAAACCATGGCAAATATTATAAACAAAGTGTACATGTTCGAAATGTGCAAAGTTGAAAAAGTTAAAAATCTCGTCGTAAATGGCGCTTGATTTTGTAAAGTGAGATTTTCGAGTGCATTAACAAACATGACTTAAAGTTGAGACCATCAAAGCTCCTTTCTTTTTATAATCATTTCCGAGTTTAAAGTTTGTAGGGATCAGGTGACACCGAGTCACATTATTCATTTATTATACTTACGTTAAAAATAAATTACACAATATGTGTACGTGCCTTACTTGTTGTTTAACAAATGTTAGATGCAAGAAATGGGCACCAACGGTGGTGTCCAATGTAAACAATCTGTTAGAAGTGAATCACTGTGGTTGAAGCCACTATCTAAAAGAATATATCCCTTAAGGATATTCCATTAAATAATTATCATTTATAATTATATGTAAAATTAGTTTGAGGCCAGTCGGATTCTCCTTAGTTTCGAGCTCAGTCACTTTTCGAACAATTACAAACTTTTATTTTGTAAAGAATAAAAAGTCTTTATTACCATTTCATACATGTGGGGGGGAATTCATTAAGTAAAGTTAATCGGTCGATTAAAACGGAAATCCATCAGTTAAGTAAAAGTAGTTTATTTAAATAATTATTCATATTATTGGTTAATTACGAAAGGACAGCGCAGTCCTGAACTTGTAGTAACATCAGCCCTGTCTTCCAGTAGTCCTCCCTCTCGTGGATGCCTACAAAAGTAAACGTGACATTGCAGTGGCGCCCTATATGGGACACGCTTTGCTTTATTTAATTAAGCCTATGCATTTAAGCTTGGTAATAGGCTTAAATGACAATGAACAGAAGTACTACAGAACAATAATTAGTAGTACTCCAATCGGTAAAACCAAAGAGTTGTTACCACCACTGAGACGAAACCCACATCTCACAACGTAGTCTCCACGACTACGGTAGGCATATACCTATCTCTGTCCAGAGCACCTCTTGATTCATTCGAATCGATGTGTAGACATACTAGTTACAATAGTATTCATCTATTCCAGCAATGGCTACAGAACAACACGACTACTTCCTGGATGAGGACGATGATGGCGAGGATGACAGATTCACACCCAACACAGAACCTCCACCAGACCCAGTCGATCGAGATGTCCTGATGTTAGAAATTGCTCGCATCCTAAGGGATACGCGTGCCGCACCAGGCCGAAAGGTTTACTGTTATTGAATCAGACCTTCAACGGGACTCTATCAGAAACCCTACCATTCCTGTACAGTCAAATGTCATCACAAGTCGTACCGCTTCACCGATGAGGTTGTGTTTACTTTGTTTACAGCACTCCTCAAAGGCAAAGCGGGAACTTGGTGGATGATGAACCACGACAAGTACAGTATGGATTGGGATGCTACTATGGCTGCCTTCAAGCGAGCCCACGTAGTCCCCCAGAACCTTAAGACTATCATCAGAGATATTTTGCTAAGAGTTCCGAAGGCAAATGAAACTCCTATGGAACTTCAGGAGTATATTGCACAGGCAACTTTGACTATTACGTTAACTCCGGAACTCCTCTGAGTAGCCTTGTACTTAAATCAATTGCTGGAGAAGGTAGTCCAGTACATGACTAACTGTGACATGTTCACTACGCTTCATGCCATTGTGGATGAGGCCTGGCGCCTCTTCTAACACGATAAGGTTACCTCTTCTCGGCCGACAACTGCGAAGGGTACGCCTACCAATGACGGGAGTACTCCCGGAGCTTCTGGTAAAACATGCCTATACTGTAAGAAGAAGGGTCATATAGAGGTGAACTGCCGCAAGAAGAAAGCCAATGGCGGTGATTCTTCAAAGTCGCCCAGTAAACCTTCAGATGGAAAAGCCAATACAAAAGGTGCAAAGACCTGGTCATCCAAGCTGCCTAAAATGAGGGATGGGAAGAAGGAGCATCCTCCCAAAGAAAATCCTAAATTCAACTGCGGGCACTGTGGGAAAAACGGATACAGCAACAACTATTGTCTTTCGTGCAACCTGACTAAGTACCATTCATTGGTAGTCCCTGCGAATGCAATGGTTCTTTGCAAGGAGCACTCCTTCCTAGACAACAGTAGTGACAACCATGCTACCCACACCATCCAAGCCCCCTTGGTGCAGTGTGTAATTAAAGGATGTACTTATGTTGCGTTAATGGACACTGGTGCCACGTACAGTTAGGGAACAGAAGAACTTTACAACTTGTGTTTAAAGTTTCACATCCCAATGACTCAGGAACCAGAGAACTCCGAGGAGTTAATCTTAGCGAACGGTAGTACTCTTGAAGGTGAGCGATACAAAGTTACCCTGCTGGTGCACATCGGAGGAAGAGCCTTGGACCAACAATTTTTGCTGTTCCCGGGAAAACAATCAAATATGATATTAGGGTATGATTTCTTATCTACCAATGATGTCATAGTAAAACCAAAGAACAGGACGTGGTACTACGGGGAGGACTCCGGTAATATCAACTACTTTCTTGGTGATCGCGTTTTCTTTGAAGGCATACCAGATGGCCTGTCAATTAAAACACGAAAGTAGTGTTGTGTAACCTTTGCTACCCCTGCAACAAATACCTCATCGGTAAACTTGCAAGAAGACGAAGGAGCTGATTTAACATTACCACAAAGGAATCAGTTAAATGCTTTCTTAAATCGTTATCCGGATGTATGCAAACTTCCGGAGTTTCCTACACCAAGGGCAGAACATTTGATAGAAGTAGTAGCCAACAAAGGGTACTACAGACCACTTCCCCGGATGTCTCCGGGAAAGCTACAAATACTACGAGACATTGTGGAGGACCTCCTCAAAAAGGGCTATGTAGTTGCCACAGAAGCGCCTAAAGCAGTGATACCGGTTCTAGTACAGAAGCCGGATGGCTCCTGGAGAATTTGCGGTGATTACCGACCATTAAACCAGGATTCTAAAGACAAGGTGTATCCTATGCCTCGTATCGATCACTTGGTAGCACTCGGAGCACGTTACAAGTACTTCTCCTTGTTGGACCTTGAATCGGGCTTTTGGCAAGTACCTTTGAAGAAAGAACACCAAATCCTGACAGCCTTCCAAACACCATTCGGAGTCTACAACTTACTAAGAGTGTAAACCTAAAACCTATCCACACTGCAATCTGTTGAATAAGTCGTCGGCGCATGTCATCTGTTAATACTAAAAGATCTTCGAAACAGTTACCGAGTACACCATCTGAGAGCTCTATTACGCCGGGTACCTCGCCCTCAACCAGTATGCTACTGAAAGAACATGCTGATATGTATGGCTTCGATGCCAATCTGAATCCGTTCGAACCGCTGGAACCACTAAACCTGTCTCGCCGTCAATCGGTAACAGGTGAAGCAGCACAAACCACTCAGAGAGATGACGGTATGCCTACGGTACCTCCCACTCCTGAAAAAGAAAAAGATGACGAAAATGCGCGTCCTTCTCTGGAGGGCTCTGCTTGTAAGTATCAAGTTTTCAACTGTGATCCGGCAACCATCAAAGAACCAGTGATTGACTTCGTACTCCCTCGCAAGGATTACCTACTGAAACGTTACTTCAGGGACCACGCTCCTGCAGAAGAAAAATCGCGTTATTTCTATTGCACCTCAGTGAAGCGTGCTGGTGCGGTAAAGTTCTTCACTTTCTTTGATAAAAGTTTTGGAGACCAGGTAGATCTATACACCTGGTTGATGCGACAAACTCAAGAAGTCATCAAGTTTTTCCGTTAAGGTTTTTGCCGCTCGACTTGTCCCCACTATATCTCTCATCGAGTAGTGGAGGAGCTCTACGCCGAGAAGACCCGCAAAGCTGATGCCGCTGCTGCTGTTGTTCATTGTGCTCGCCGTGTGCAGCGTCGTAAGAAGTGCAAGAAGTAGGCATAGTGATCAAACTTCTCCCAGCCTTTCCATCGTCGCATGAAGTGCTTCGAGGGGGGTGTAGGGATCAGGTGACACCGAGTCACATTATTCATTTATTATACTTACGTTAAAAAAAAGTTACACAATATGTGTACGTGCCTTACTTGTTGTTTAACAAATGTTTGTTTACATTGGACACCACCATTGGTACCCATTTCTTGCCTCTATCCGTTAGAGGTAAATCACTGTGGTTGAAGCCACTATCTAAAAGAATTTATTCTTTAAGGATATTCCATTAAATAATTATCATTTATAATTATATGTAAAATTAGTTTGAGGCCAGTCAGATTCTCCTGAGCTTCGAGCTCAGTCACTTTTCGAACAATTACAAACTTTTATTATGTAAAGAATCAAAAGTCTTTTTTAATATTTCATACATGTGTGTGCGAATTCATTAAGTTAAGTTAATCTGTCGATTAAAACGGAAAGCCATCAGTTAAGTAAAAATTGTTTTATTAAATGATTATTCATATTACGGGTTAATTACGAAAGGACAGCGCAGTCCTGAACTTGTAGTAACGTCAGCCCTGTCTTCCGGTAGTACTCCCTCTTGCAGACGCCTATGAAAGTAAATGTGACATTACAAGTTGTGAATAGCAAAACAAAAATGTACACTAAATTAAGTAAAGCTACTACTTCGAAGCCACAAAGAAAGAAAAAGTTAAGTCATAAGAACTCTCGTTTTATTGTTCGATTTTAATAAATCTTCATATCTTTTAGGAAAGCGGAAATAAACTTGTAAGAAAAATGTGTTTCATAAAAATGTGTCTTCAAAGTTAAATAACATTAGAATCAATAAAATGTAAATGTACTTAAAATAAAATTATAAACTGGTTTTACTGCGCAGGATAAGAAATTGAGTTAACATTGAATTAGAAAATATTTTTGGGATCAATATTTTTATTCAAGGTTAAAGTTTAAAAATTTTAATGCACAATTTTAATATAATTGTTTGCATGGAGAAGAAAAAAAATTCTTAAAATATTTATTTGCATGAACTTGATACAGTAATTTAAAATCACGTTTTAATGCAAAACAATCGATAAATAAACCGGTTTACTTATTTTTAAAATTAATGTCAGTTCTACCCTTGAAAACAATAATACGTTCCTCCCTCTGAGAAGGTAATTATAGTTCGGACTCGCAACATTCTCAGAAAAAGAATGCGAACAGCATGGAATTGGAAGATAGTAACGATTCCCATTCAGGAAATTACAAAAAGATTGGAAATAGTTCGTCTGCGGAAAACACATCAAACAAAGGGATGAGACAAGTCGAGCATGTGGTGCAGCAACAAGCTCAAGGAATGAATAATCAGTCCAACCCTGTAGGAGGGCGAGGTGAATTAATAATGGGTGACAGTATTCCTTCGTTGTCGGTGACTTTTCAGAACTTGACTGAAATTAATAATAATGATAATAAGCAGTACGATAATACTACACGTGCAAATGAGATAACGGGTGTGAATGGAAATGCGAGAAGCGGAGAGGGGGCAAAATCACCGGTGTTATGGGTAGATATGCTGACTAATGCTGATATTGATATTTTAGACCCCTCACATGTACGTAGCATGTTTAAGGTTGTGCTCCAGAGAATAGCATCATTGAAAGATAACTTCAAAGCTTCGGAAGAGAGGAACACCATAAACGTCAATGATACGAATAAGCTACGAGAAAAAATAGAAGTAATTAAAAAAATTCAGCAGATCGGTAAGGAGGGTATAGTTCACATAGAAGAAGAGCAGCAACTCCTCCGAGAGACAGTGGAGAAGATGCAAGATAAAATAGACCACTTAGAGGATGAAGCACGGAAGAACAATTTGATAGTGCGTAGGTTGCCGGAAAGGGGAGAGTTCTCAAATGCCGATATGAAAGCAAAGGTGTGTAGATTATTTTGGAAAGAATTTAAAGTGAAGGATGAGCCGGTACATGTAGCAAGGATGGGGAAACCAACGGGTCGTTGGCCACGTCCTATTTTAGTTATTATGCCAGATCGAGGTGTGCGGAACCACATCATTAAGAATAAGAGGAAACTCCAGGGTTCGGATGATTACAAGGAGGTTTACATCGAGGACGATTTTTCATTGGGCACTAGAATGAAGCACAAAGACCTTCTTGCAGAGGCTAAAGAACATATGGATGCGGGCGAAAAGGTACAAGTTAACTTTAGGTTACTACTTGTGGAGGTGGTGGGTGAGTGGGATACTCATCGAGGTGGAGGACGTTTTGATAACACGGGGGACTAACTCTACTAATAAGAAGAGGAGTAGATACGCAACAGGCAGAGGTGGAGGTGGTGACAACAAAAATAAGGAGTACCGAAGGGAGGGACACAGTAAGGCTCGTTACCGTTCTTCTTCATCCCCTGATTTGTGTTATAATATAAGAGGAAGGACCCCAGGTCCAGATGGGAGAGTAAATAAAGATAAGGAAGGTGGGAAAGAGCGGCAAGGAGATGAGTATTCACGGTACAAACGTCATCCGAAAGGTGCCAAAGAAAACAAGCAAACGTCGCGCTCGAGGTTGACCGAGACGGAGACAGATACAGAATCCGACATGTCAACTTCGTCAAGAGATGCGAAAAGGGACAAAGTAAAAACAGTTAAGAAGGTTAAAGTTCCAGCCGGCGGGATAGGGAGTAAGACACACCAAGACTAGTTGAAAGAAAAGTTGGCAGAGGGAGAGTTGGTTTTAATAGATGCGAAAGGAAATGAAATATGAGGTAAGGTAGTTAGGAAAGAAAGGGGTAGATCGCATGTCAACCGTGGGCAGAGGGGTGGATTAATAAACGTGAGTACTAATTCTGATATTAATAAATATTCTTCCGCAGTGAGACAGGTGGTGACAGAGGGAAAGGATCAGGGAGAAAGTTACAAAAGTAGGAAAGAGCATGGAGCGATATGAAAAAACCAGGGGGGGGGGGGGGGGTTTCAGGAGGACCTTCCCATTCCAAACAGCAAGCAAGGGATGAAAAGGGTGACGAACGTTTTCCAGCAGGAGCGCAGAACCGTGACAAGACAGTCCAGCATCGCTTTTCAAACAAGGAACAACACATTCGTGACCGTTTGGATGAGGACGAAGACTCTAGTCAGTCAAACGAGTAGATGATAGTGGCCCAAGTGAGGTGGTAGAGAGTTCATATGCATATCTAAAAACATTTTCATATTTATATTCTAGAAATTCATTTATTAAAGTTCCCCCCTCTTTTGAGTGTTGTGCCAAAGAGCAGCATAATTTATGTTCTTTTGTGAAACGTTACTTCGCGAATTTGAAACCTGAAATTCCTTAGTCGACAATCTGTGATACGAACGTATGTGTTAAATATAATCATAACGACTGCTATAACTGTGTTATAGACGAGTTTGGTGGGCGTCAAATTGAACTCGTAGTTGATGCAGTGGAGAAGCGTCCGGAAGGTAGAGAGTAAATGTTGCGAAAAAAAGGATAGGCTTAAATTAAGATGTACTGTTGTTCATGTTGATAAAAATAAAAATAAAAATTTGTTTCCACAGTATCAAAAGTTCCACGTTTTTCTGGGGAAAGATAGAGAGGTTGAGGGAATTTGGTTGGGGGAAACAGAAACGGTACGAAGCAGGGCGATAGATGGTAATGATAATACGAGTGCGGTGAAGCTCAATATAGGGAGTTTTCTGAGCAACAGGGAAGGGCCTAAGGGACGACATACTACGAGAAACAAGGGAGAGTTAGTTGAAGATAAAGAAGTTGGTTAGATTGGAACCCACGGACGGGAATTACAAATAGGTGCTTGGAATATCGCGGGTCTTACTTTTGCTAAACGTAAAGTCTTTTGGGACTGGGTTGAAAGTACGGAGTTGGATGTGGTGATAATTACGGAAACATGGCTGACAGAGGCGGATTCGAAGAAATTCCGTCTAAATCGAGGCTGGGATATGGTAAATCAGACCGTGTTGAGGCAAGGGATGAGGGGTAGAGCAAGTGGGGGAGTTCTAGGCTTGTGGAAATCTACCTTATGGCTCAAAGGTGAAGTATGGTTGGGAGGGATCAGAATTTTTGGCGCAATTAAGCAGCTCAGATGGGATATTATTGGAATTTATGTTCAACGAAACTTGCAATTTCTACTGGCAGATTTAGATGAGATACTGATTGAAGATGTTTTGAACAACACAGAGGTAATCCTACTGTAAGACTTCAATGCCCGGATAGGCGATAAAATGGTTGGTAGAGCGAAAGCAGAGCATCTAACGCTGACACGTAATGCAGTAGATAAGGGGCGCAATAATGAAGGAAACTTGTTAAGTAGTTGGTGCAAAGGTAATGATTTTACGCTAGTTAATGGTAGAACGAAGAGCGACCCATTTGGATTTTTAACGTTTAGGGGTGGAATGGGGGCATCCACAATCGATTTTTCCCTTGGGATGATGGATACGGTGGATAGGATTACAGATTTTGGTGTACTACCGTCGGTCTTTTCAGACCATCTGCAAACGTGGTTATCATGTCGATTAATGGATGACAATATGGAACAGGAGCAACAAGAGGCAAAGACTCTTGAGGAGATGAGTCGGTCACACCAGAAACCCAAACGTGGAGTGGTATGGACAGCTACTAATATTAAGAAGTACAGGAAAGAATGGATATCTAGACGTTACGTGGATAACGGAAACGAAGTGGAGAATGGCAATGAGGATACAGTTAACGAGGAGTTGCAGGATTTAGTGCAAAGATTGGGGGATAGGAAGGAAATACTAAAGGGTGAGATACATCCGAAATTTAAAGTTTGTGAACTATGGTTCGATGATGAGTGTGTAGAAACAAAACAGGCCTTGGAAGAGTTTATAAACAGATGGAGGAATAAAGATCTCCTGAGTTTTCACGATATCCTAAAAAAGAGGAAGAGAGAATATAAAGCTTTTTGTAAAAGTAAGAAATGGAAGTTCTTTTATGTAATTAACAATGCGATTTTTCAGAGTAAGGGAGGGAAAGATTTTTGGGAGATAGTTAATTTGGTAAAGAGAAAGAGCAGAAATCCGGTCAGTGACAAAATAAAGATAGGTGAATGGAAAGATCATTTTATTGAAGTGCTTAAGGGTTCCGAACATAAAGTGACCGGTTAATGGCAAGTGGAACAATTGGCATCGCCACCTTCCGCCCCTCAGAATCGGAGGCGGGAAGGGGTGGTTCAGGAAACAAAAGGCGACATACAAGCGCTACTACAACTAGAACGCTGGGCGGAACACAGGGGATTGGGAGATATTACCCAGACAACAAGTGGAATTCAGGAAGATGGACAAAAGGTGGTTAACGAGGAAGATAGGGAGCATGAAATCAGTAAGGACGAAGTTTTTGAGATACTAGCTGGTTTGAAAAACAAAAAGGCAAGTGGACTGGACGGGCTGGAGAACGAGACGCTGAAATATACGTAAATGAGAGGGGAAAGATGGAAATAGTAAACTTATGCCGAAAATTATGGGACGAGGAAAGATGTTGTGAAGCATGGCGGATGACGAAATTTGTGCCAGTAGGGAAGGGAGGCGATAAAGACGTGGTAAAGAATTATCGTGATATCACAATTGTGGACAGTCTTTACAAGGTATGGACCATGGTCTTGTTTAACAGATTACGTACACAATCTGAAGATGAGAAGTTGTTAAGTGAAGAACAAGCGGGTTTTCGAAGAGGTTGCAGTTGTGTGGATAATGTTTTTGCACTAAAGTCAATGGTTTCGGTTAAACCAAGTAGACCAAAGGAGAAACTATACGGCTTTTTCATGGATTTCAAGGCAGCTTTCGACTCAATAAACCGTGAGAAACTGTGGGAGCGCTTGAGGAAGAAAGGCATTAAACCAAAATTGATTTGATTGATTGCAGTCTTGTATGAAGAAACCAGCTATTGTAATAAGGAAGGGGAAAGAGAATACAGCCTTTTGGACAAAATTCGGAGTAAAACAAGGGTGTGTTTTGAGTCCACTATTATTTGTGTTGTACATTGACGACCTCATTGACAAGTTAAAAGAGAAAGGAGGTGGAGTTAAAATAGGAAACTACTGGCTCCAAAATATGGCGTTCGCGGATGATTTCATCCTCCTTTCGGAAGACAGGGCTGACTTACAAAAGCTGATAGCTGTTGTGGAGGAATGGACCGAAGTTAATGATATGGAACTCAACTTGACGAAGTCAAAAATTATAGTCTGGAGAAGAGGTGGACGACTAAGCAAACTGGAAAAATGGAATTGAAAAGGAAGGAAGATAGAAATAGTGAACGAGTATAAATACCTGGGGGTTTGGTTTACCAGTGGAGATAACTGTGGGAAGATGGGAAAAGAACTTAAGATAAAAGGTTTGAAGGCTGCGGGTGGTGTATGGAAGATCGGAAATGCTTTTAAAATCATCGACTGGTATACGCTAAGAAAGTTATTCGTTAGTAAGGTTAGTTCGATTCTCAGTTATGGTTCGGAGATTTGGGGTTCTGACATAAAAGTGGGGCGAACGCTAGATGTAGTGATTCGCAGATTTATCCGTGGGTCTTCGGTATTGGTAACGGCATTAAGGCAGAGATACTGGACACTGAAATAGGCAGATTGAACACTGTTGTGGAATTCCAAAAAAAAGCATTAGGGTACATAAAGAAGGCAGTGGCGTGGGGTAGATTTCTTCAATATGATGCAAGTCTTCAAAATAGCGCCCCTTTCCTTTCAATTTAGGGAAT
>JAQGAZ010002793.1:0-15244 GCA_034692225.1 Polydesmus complanatus
TGGAACACCCCCCCCCCCCCCCCCCCAAACCACCCAGCGTTGTTTATACGCCATTATACTCTCCGTTTACAACAATGGCGACAACAATAACGCGTGATTGTCATCTGTCATTTTCACTATCATTGAAAAAAAAAAAAAAAAATGCATAAACCACTTATTTACGCTCCTTCCATCTCTCCCTCTCTTTACGCGCGAGAGGCGATGAATAATCGCAGCTAACCTTAAATACGCCTCCTGGCGGCGCAAAAAAGAAATGAGTTAACAGACAATGGAGATGGAGCACTCGGTGATGTCAGACGGAAGTGGGTTTGGCGGGAAGACAACCATTTTTTCTTTTTTTTTTATTTATTTATTTATTTTTTATATTATACAGTACAATCTTTTTTTTTGGTCGACTGAAATAGCGCGGATTTCTATTGCGCGAAGTTTTATTATTTTGTGTGTGTGCATTTTCTCGCGCAAATCGAGAGCTAACGAAACCGTAAATCGCGATTTAAGAAATTTTGGTGGACAATGGAATGTATGCGCATGCGCACATTTCATGAATCTTTTGACTTAAATCTAGCTGGAGGAATGTTGATCTCGTTTAGCAAAAATTAGTAAAATCGCATTTGAATGATGAGTTTACATCTTTAAACTCTATTTACGCGAGTATTTACGTTCCAAAATTTCATTCACGCGAGTATTTACTTTCTAAAACTTCATTTGCGCGAATATTTACGTTTTAAAACTCCATTTGCGCGAGTGTTTACGTTCCAAAACTTCATTTGCGCGAGTATTTACGTTTTAAAACTTCATTTGCGCGAGTGGCAACTTTCCAAAACTTTATTTACGCGACTGATAACTTTTTAAAACTCTATTTACGCGAATGTTTCCTTTTTAAACGCTATTTACGCGAGTGGTAACTTCCCAAAACTCTATTTGCGCGAGTATTTACTTTCTAAAACTCTTATTTGCGCGAGTATTTACGTTTCAAAACTTCATTTACGCGAATATATTCTTCTTAAACTCTATTTACGTGACTGATAACTTCCCAAAACTCTATTTGCGCGAGTATTTACTTCTAAATCAAAATTTATATTCGCTAAATCCAGATTAAGAAAACCCAGGTACACCCAGTATAAACATTTAAAATGAGCGGTTCACCTTTAAAATTTGAGCATAAAAAGAAGCGAGGGTCGAGTGAGTTTTGATCGCACGCGCAAACTCCTAATCGCACGTGTGTAATAATTTTTTGACGAGAATTGGAATCGATCGTTTTTCCTTCAAAATGTAATTATAAAATCAGAAGATGCGTCAAAAATTGGTAAAAATTTCACACTCGGCGAGCGGCATAAGTCGAGCGATCGATCATATCGCTCTCAATATCCCTCCACCCTTCTATAGCCGTAGTGTCCGAGGGAGTGAAAGGGTCAGAGGTTGAGCTTTGAGTTTTGACCAGCTGTTTCGCTGGTGTCAATAAGAAGATGGCGGCCGAGTTTTTGATTAATCGATGTTATCATCCGGCAGACGGCGCCACCGCTCCTCGCGTCTTAATTCCTACTCGACAAACACTCCCCCCCCCCCCCCCGACCCTCTTTCACTTCCCTCTCTACTACCTTTAATTCATTTTCGACAAAATCTTCCCTCGGATTTCCCCGCAGCCCCGGGTCGTCATGGCAACCGCGCCAGACGAACAGAAGGAGGAGGAGGAAGCGCCGAAAGGCCCCTTTGCATAAATCTTGTTTTGGCCAATTTCGATGTTCAATTTTTGCCTTTATTCGCACGCCACTACATTCGTTTCTTCCCAGGGCTCCAGGGATATAAGTGGGAAGGAAGGGAGGAAGGCGAGAGATAAGTGGGCGGGGAGTAGGAGAACAGGGCCGGAGTTTAAGATTATTATTTACGCGAGAGCTTTGGGTGTCGCATATAAAAGGGCTTTTTGCTGGTGGCAACGAAAGAGATTCCACATTGATTTTTGAAAGCGAGAATGGTGTTATAAGATGGTTTTGTCAAACTAGATTGACTTTCTAGAGCGAGTTTTGATTTCTTAAACTAGTTTCAAATTAAAAGAAGGTTTTGTTAAACGAGATTTTTGAATTGTCTTCTTAAAACTACAGTTTCGAGTTAAAATTTTTAAGGTTTTATAAAAACTTGAGTTTTGAGTTCCTTAACTGGTTTCTTTAAACTAGTTTCGAATAAAAAGTAGGTTTTGTAGAACCAGATTGAGTTTCTTATATAGCAAGATATGTTTGCTTTTTTTAAACTGGTTTACAATTTAAAAAAAAAAGAAAAGCGATTTTACAAAACTAGATTGACTTTCTAGAGCGAGATTTGTTTTTGATTTCTTAAACTAGATTTAAATTAAAAGGTTTTGTTAAACGATATTTGTTGGGATTTGCAAACTACAGTTTCGAGTTAAAAATTTAAGGTTTTATTAAAACGAGTTTTGAATTTCTTAACTTTTTTCTTTAAACTAGTTTCGAATAAAAAGTAGGTTTTTTAAAACTACATTTGAGTTTTTTAAAGTGAGATTTATTGGGTTTTTAAACTGGTTTAAGGGGAAAAGATGGTTTGGTTAAAGGAGGTTTTGAATTTTTTCTTAAAGCGAGATTAGTGGAGTACGTGTTTTCAAACCAGTTTAAAATTATAAGAAGGTTTTATAAAACTAGATTTGAGTTTTTTATTGTGTTGATTTGTTTGTGGTTTTAAACCAGTTTCAAATAAAAAGAACCAAATTAGAGTTTCTTCGCTCGAAATTCGATTTTTTAAAATTAAAATTAAGATTAAAATCGATAGTTTAAATGAGTTTTAGAGAGAGAAAAAAAAAGTCGCACCTGCGCAGTATTCTTTTTTTAACCACCTTAATTTTTAATTTAAATCGAGGGGTTGAGCACAAAACCAGATTCATATTGTGTTGACACGGTTTTAATTAAACCCCACCAGGGGGCAGAAATCCTCTTTTAATAACAAAATCATCAGTCTTCTTTTCATAGTAGTAGCCACAACTGAGATCAACGTATAACCGTGTTGGGGCTCTTTCTATTCGAAGGGCCTAAGCAGGGTGTGTGTGGGGGGGATTTAGTCTAATGGGGGCTTAGCTTCGCAATTTACCCCTCGCTGAGAAGAATATTGTATTAATACCCCGTACGAAAAGTAAATAATAATTGCGTGAGGTGGCGCTGCATGGTAATGACGTCGCCGGTGACGATGATGATGATGATGACGCTGGTGGTTGGTTGTGTATGCGCGGGGGAGAACAAAAAAAAAATGTAGTGTAATGGAACATGATTAACCTCGTAACAAAAGGTCTTTGTAGAAACAGCGACGAGTAATGGGGATAAAAACGGCGGATAAAACAATGCTGCCAGATGTTCTTCCCCTCCTCCATCAGTGGTGGAGGGGTGAAGTCAAAGGGTTAAACGTGCTGCTGGAGTTGTTAAAAGCGTTGGAGGGGAGGAGTGTTTACATAATCATCATCACGTGTGTTGTTTACGTATCATATTATTAATTATGTTTTTTTGTTTTTGTGTTACAGGGGCGTGTAATTTCCCCAGCGCCTGGTCCGGCCATTGGTTTCAGAGCGGAGTGCGGCAGGCCATCACCATCGACGGCTCCCTGCTCTCATTCAAGGGCACTTGCATCGAGTCCGAGGGAGACAAGTTCCTCATCGAAGACAGGTAAATACCCACACTCCTCATTCGATTCTTTTATGCGGTGTTCAACGCGCGGTACGTCACTCTTTAACTTGCGTTTTCGTTTTGGGGGTTTGTAAGATGGGCGAGTGGATTGCGAAAGAATGAATTTATTGCTACAAAAAAAAAAAAGATGTTTAGACGTTTGATGGGGGTAATTAATTTGGGGATTGAAAATGGAGGGGGGAACAGCGAGGACTAAGCTTTTCTAAGGTGTAAATAGCCCACCGTTGGGACTTTGAAGCGGGAGTGGTCTTCGAGTTGGATTACAGTAAATGTATTTGTATTATTTTTAAGCACATTTTTTTAAAATTCAATTCGTAGGAATTTTAATTAACTCTTTAGAACTCTTGAGCGCCTTCAAATTAAAGGACCTTTAAGGTATTATGGAGAAGCTAGTCAACAAAGATTTGCGTTTTCAGAAACTAAATTAGGATTTTTAGGAACTAAACTACTGTTTTTAGGATATAAATTAGTGTTTTTAGGAGCTACAGTTGAGTTTTTAGGATCTAAATTAATGTTTTTAAGAGCTAAATTAATGTTTTAAGAAACTGAATTAATGTTTTTAAGAGCAAAATTAGTATTTTTAGGAACTAAATTAGTGTTTTAGGAGCTTCAGTAGTGCTTTTAGGAGCTACATTTGTGTTTTTAGGTACTAAATTAAGGTTTTAAGGGCTGAATTAGTGTTTTTAGGTTCTAAATTAATGTTTTCAGGGCTGAATTAGTGTTTTTAGGGTGAATTAGTGTTTTTAGGTACTAAAATAATGTTTTTAGGGGCTAAATTAATGTTTTAAGAAACTAAATTAATGTTTTTAAGAGCAAAATTAGTATTTTTAAGAACTAAATTCGTGTTTTTAAGAGGTAAATTAACGTTTTAAGGAGCTAAATTGAGGTTTGAAGGAACCCAAATCTAGGGCCCCAAAACTTTTACTATATCTTAGTATGTTTAATTACCTCAATTGAAAATGCACTTGAAAAGTGGCTATTTAGTGGCAACATGGGCCAACAACATTCAATCGCAAGCCGCTAACATTGATTCGAACCCCGCGTAATAAGAACCCAAAGTTTTTTATTGGAACAGTCTCATTACTTTTTACGGGGCGCAACCCTGTATTTTCGATACCCGTAATAATAATTTTTTTTAAACCGAGAAACGTGAAATGTAATTCTTTGAAAACGCGGACGTTAATTTCTCTCTACGATTCGCGAGGAATATTTTAATAATAATTTGAAGCGGAATAAAAAAAAAGATTAAAATATATACCGTCGGAAGAGGAAAAAAAATTCCGCCGGCGGAACATTTTTATTAATAATTCCGTCAAAAGAAAACGAAAAAAAAAAAAAAAATCTTTATTTTATTAATTTTTACGAATCAAAAATCAATCAATAAAAGCGTGACGTCGGTTAAATAAAGATTGTTGAGCGGAAATGAAGGGAAAGGTTTGTTTAACGTTTAATAAAAGGCCGGTAAACGCGCCGTAACTACCGTCCCCCTCTCATCTTCTCTATTGTTTATTATTAAATAATGCACGAGGCGGAAATGAAAGCTAAAAATAAGTTGGGCGGAAGAAGATTACAATTATATAACATGTAAGACGCATCTCAATGCGCATGCGTGATTTTTTTTTTTTTTAAAATAAAAAAGAGCTTCTCGATTAAATTCTCTTTTTCATTTTCTTCTTCACTTAATTAAAAGTGGTAGAGAAACAATAGAAGCCAATCGTTCACCTGTTTATTTTCCATTTCCGCTTTTTTACTCTCCTCCTCTCTTCCTTATTTCTTTTTCCGGTACAAATACGACGCGCAGGAAATGCGCAGGATCTTTTCTTCTTCTTCTTTTAATTTGCATTTTACGGTGTATTTAAATAGCGTCGTCGCTTTCTCTTTCTTAAAAATTCAAAAGAACTAATTTTGATTTTGCAGATTTATCGTTAACGTTCACAACGCTATTTTTTAATTGCCAATGTGAAAATTAGTTTTAGCGTCTTTGATTTGATGGAATTTGCGGTGAAATTATCGTTAGGAACGTTATAGCTTTTTGAATTCGGAATTTTTTTTAGTTTGCAAAAAAAAAATAGCGTTTCTTAGCATTTCGATAGCGTTTCAAGTAGAGTTTCAAATAATGAAGAATTTGTTTATTCGCGAAGTGGTTCAAAATAGCGTTTCAAGTAGTTATTATAGCGTTTCAAGCTGTGTTGAGTTTTAGTATTTTGTAAGATAATATAAACCTCCCCGTTGAAATGTGTTCTCCGAGCAAAATGAAATAGCGTTTCAAAGTTTTATAATATAATATACACACATACGGTATTTTTTGAGCACTTAAGTGACGCGGTTAAAGAGCGTTTCAAACAGTGAAATTTTCGTAGTAATGTTCTAGTGCTGTTTCTCCAGCCTCTCTAAAAGAGCTTTCAAATAGCTTTCACGCAGTGTGAGCCATTGTATATGTGGGGAAAGCCGCAGTTAAATAGCGTTTCGTAAGAGTTAAACGCGGATTTTTTGTTACGTGATATCATGACCATTGAAATCTTATTTTTCACGCTGTTTAAATAGCGTTTCGAGCAAAAGTTTAACGCACTTGTGTTTTTGCATTCCTAAAGTGCTTTTCAAGTAGTTTGAAATAGCGTTTTACGTACTGTTTCATTTTATGGAGTTTTTGTAAAAAAAAAAAATACAATAAGGTAATTTTTAAAAGTAAAAATATCGTTTCAAACAGTTAAATAGCGTTTTCGTATGTTGTTTTTCCGCTGTAAAAATAGCATGTCACATATAGCGTTTCACATATCAAATCTCGTCTTATAGAAATCCGCGTTAAAATCGGTGGAATTAAAGTTATGAAAATAGCGTTATGCAAAAACTCGATTCTTCGTTCCTTTAATCTCTCCCGGGGGGGAAGCGGAGGTGTTGAGAGGGTATACATGTGTTTTAATACGATCTCCATAATTCTAATCTTCTTTTCTTCTAAGCTCTCCGACCGGAAACGCCGCTGTTGATTTAAGCTCAGCCGCCATATTGGAATTAATATTTTTACCTTTACATAAGTCGACTTAGACTTTTTTTCCAGAGGATTGAAGGAGGGTGCTGCATCTTGAGATGTATTTTTTTATATTATGCGTGTGAAGTGTGAAGTGGGGGGGGGGGGGGGGGAGGGGATAAGAAAAGGGAAGGGTGTTGAGAGAGGGAGGGGCTAATCCCGCGCAATCATTTCCATTAACCTCATCGCATCCCCCGCCAGAAAACATGTCTTTCCACCTTCAAATTCAAATTTTTTTTTTTTAAAGTTCCATTTTTTTGTCACTCTCTTTTCTCGTCGGGCGGAATTATTAATGCAAATAAGCGAGTGGTGGAGGAGGGGGGGGGGGCGGAAGGAGAGGAACGCGATTCTTTAATTAGATTGACAATGCTTATTCTCGCCCGGAGATCTCGTCAAAAATGCGGCTTTACGTTTCCTCTCTCTCTAGCCGAAGAAAAAATTATTATTTGCGTCGTCAAAGTATATGCGAAAGAAAGGCTTTTCTATGGGGCCCCGAAAACCCTCTCTTCACCTATCTCAACACGGGGAGATATGGAGCTGGAGAATTGGACGCCCATCGCCGCTGACCTCACCCGCCGATAGAAAAACCGTACGACCTCGTGTCCCACCACATAGTGCAAGACCTAAGATTTGTCGCCGAATTGTTTTTACCCCTCGCTTTTAATTCCGTGTTCTATTGGTGGAGATATTATTAGTATAAATAAACAAACACTCCAAATTTTTAAAATGTAAACAAAACTCGTGGATCTAAATAATATTAATAATAATAATAAAAAAAAAAAAAAAAGAGGAAGAAGGTGTTCTTAATTTTAATCGGATTCTGTGAACCGACAAATCGATTCCCAATTTCCGTTCAACCCCCCAACGTTCTCCCACTTTTACTTTTAACTCTGTAAACCCTGATCTCTCTCTCTCTCTCTCTGTCGCTCTTTGTACGCTCACTCGACAATAAAACAGATTACAAGATCTTAAGTGGGGGATACATCGTAAAAATAAGAGTAATATAAGTAAGACGAACCTTTTGCTTCCCGCCCCCCCCCCCCCTGTGCCTTCCCCTACCCCCCCCCCCCCCACAACTACACCTACGAATCAAGAATTCTACTCCATCTTTCAGATTCACCAAACTAAAAATACGCTTTCTATATGCAAAAAGAAAGAAAAAAAAAGTCTATCTGTGAGCGTGTGTAGGTGTAGAGATAACGATATAACAATCCACTTTCGATTCAGCTGATCTTTTCTCATAAAATGTCATCCTTCCCAATAGCCCCATCCCCTTCACCCCCCCCCCCCCCCCCTCCCCCTCCTCTGATGCTGCTGTTTCTTCGTCTTCTACAAAAGCCTAGAGAGAAGATAAAAAGAAGACAAAAAGTCGCCATTTTATGTCCTCCGTTAAAATTTCAGCTGCAAATTTTCTCTCTCCGATGAAAGAGAGAGCGTTATGCTAATCACCCCGAGGCAGTCTCAGAGCCGTACTCGCGCCCTCTCCCGGCCCCCCTCAACTCTTTGAAAGGAAGGTTGAATGTAGTACTGCTGTAAGGGTAGCGGGGATTGTTGAAGGGTTTTAAGGTTAGAGTTTCTGCTTTTATAAGATTTAAGGGTTTTTGTGTAAGGTATGCAACGTTTATTTTTAGAGTCTGCCTTTTTTTAAAATAAATATTAAGAGTTTGTTTATAAGGTTTTACAATGTTTTTGTATGGTTTTAGATTATTTTTGGAAGATTTTAGAATATTTTTCATAAGGTTTTAGATTTTTTTTAAATAAGATTTTAGAATGTTTTTATAAGGTTTGAGAATTTTTTTTTATAAGGTTTTAAAAAATTTTTATAAGGTTTAAGATTTTTTTTTTGTAAGGTTTAAGAATGTTTTTATAAGGTTTCAGAATTTTTTTAATAAGGTTTTAGAAAAATTTCATAAAGTTTAAGAATTTTTTTATAATATTTCTCATAAGGTTTTAGAATACTTTTGTAAGGTTTTAGAATTTTTTTGTAAGGTTTTAGAATGTTTTTATGAGGTTTTAGAATGTTAACTTTCTCATAAGGTTTTAGAATATTTTTTATAAGGTTTTAAAAAATTTTCATAAAGTTTAAGAACTTTTTTTTATAAGGTTTAAGAATGTTTTTATAAGGTATCAGAATTTTTTTAATATGGTTTAAAAAAAAATTTATAAAGTTTAAGAATTTTTTTTTATAAGGTTTTAGAATGTTTCTCATAAGGTTTCAGCGTTTGTTCTTTAAGATTTAAATTCTTAAATTTAAGTGATCCATAATTTTAAAAGGAATGTGAGTTCAACTCGGAAGGTTAGCAGTTTAAGATACTCTACTGTATTAGTTTGAAATTGCGTTAAAATTGTAAGGAGGCCCCAAACTCCAATCTTCCTTAGAATCCGGCGCTGTAAGGTCCTATAAATATGCGTTGTCGATAGAAAGATAGTGTGTGAGGGAGAGAGAGAGAGCGTTTATCCTGGTATATAGTATATTTATTTTAAATTTGTCTATGCAATGCAAATGAAGGGAAGACGAGACGAGAGGAGGAGCGGTGCTTAAAATGTATCTGAATAAAAATATCAGAGAGGAGGGGGGGGGATGTAAGACGTGAATGTTGAGGGGGAGAGAGGGGTTGGGGGGGGGGGGGGAACAAATTGTCGGAAGCAAAAGGCAACATTTATTATTCGTCCTCTGTAATATCAAACATAAAAACGAAGACGCTCTCTCTCTCCATCACTCTGCCTTCTCTCATTTATTCCTCCTGCATAATGCACGCGCGCGCTTCTTCTACCACCGCCGCTACGTGGAGCTAGTGGTATGGGAGGGGTGGGGAGGAGCCGATACCCCTTCGATCGTTCATCTTCACTCGATGGCCGGAATGATCAAATATATATTATATGAAAAGAAATAAGCGCGAGATGATGGAGAGTGAGATGGAGAGATAATGGTTTTACGATGGCGCGAGACGGCAAAGACGAATGGCAAATGTTTGGAGATCACATTTATTTTCCATTTGAATGAGAGGGGAAGAAAACCCCGATCTATCGTTTTTTTTTTTTTTGAAATTGGGAATTGTAGATATGCGGTTTTTTTTATTATTATTATTATATAATTTAAATAATGAAAAAAAAAACAAACATGAAAATATATCGATACTGTATTCACACCCGGTTTTAGAAAAAAATTGTTGTAAGTTTACGCGAGTATTTCCGGTTTTCGAATCTAAAATTGAATTAATCTTTGTTTAACGAGACAATGTATGACGTAATTTTTGGTTGTAGCTCTCGTAAATCGAAGATGACAAACTTCCGGTTTTGCGCATAAAATTACTCGCCAATAAAAAAAGTAATCTCAGTAATCCGAACTAATGATCTTAATACCAGAATAAAATGGAGTGCTGTATGGGTTCGGATAATCGAGCGGAGTTCGGATGAGCGAGATTCAGCTTTCTGTTCCTACGAATGGAATAAAACAAGAAAAAAAGAATTGTTCATCTTTAGATAATGACATCCCTTCCGGTTTTCCATTATTTCGATTCTGCGATGAGATTTTTCACCTTTCTCCCGTCATAATATGAAAATTCAAAGCGAAAGAATAATAATAATAATAATAAATAATAAAAATGTAATCACAATGATAGATGATAAATGCAGTGTCAATCAATTGAATTTTGAAAGCGAAAGAGCGGATGCTGGATGAGAAGAGGGAGGAGGAGTTGGAGATGGAGAAGAAGATGAAATTGGAAGCGGGGAAAATAGGAAGCAATTTCTTCAACTCGATAAACGCGGAGACAACGACATTTTGAGTGAGTGAGTGAGCGAGAGAGAGAGAGAGAGCATTATGAAATAAAAGTTAAGAGTCAAGGTAGGAGCGCCATTATTACTCTTAAGCACTTCTGACGTCATCCCGTGTTTATCCTCGCTGCGGTTGGCATAGCAACCATCTTCTACCACCGAAAATATTTATTTTTTTTTCTTCATTTTTTTTTTATATGATTTTTTTTGGATATGAAAATGTAGCGAGAGGAGTTTATTTCTGCGGAAAAATGTCACCGGAAGGCGTCGCCACAGTCGAAATTAATCTCAAAATTTAATTACTTCGCATCTCGCAATTGTTGACTAACTTCTTAAAAACCTCTTTTCTCTTTTCCTCATCACTCTGGCGCTTTCTCTCTCTCGCCATCACTCTGGCTCTCTCTCTCGTTAAAACTCTCCTGCTATGTAAATAACCGAGTTTAACGACGGAGACGCCGTTTTACCGCTCCGCCAGATTAAAAGCGGCAACAAAAATCCGCAGCAGATTTTTTTTTTATGTTTTATGTTTTAAAGCTCCGCCCCACGTTTTATGGGAGCAAATGTCGATGTAGCGAAGTTGAGCGTCTATTAAGAATGTCGATGTATGCTGATAATGATGAGCAATGATGAAAATGTATTGGGGTAGAAAATAGTTTTACCGTACTATGAAATATTTGTTATGAAAAATTCGTTAGAATGAAGTTTCCATTGGAGTGAAAATTTCGTCAAAATGAAAATTACGTTTGAGTGAAAAATTTATCAAGTCAGAGGTTTAATTGGGGTGAAAAATTCATCAGTATAAAAATTTAATTGGAGTGAAAAATTCATTAGTATAAAAATTTAAATGGAGTGAAAAATTCATTAGTACTACATATAAAAATTTAATTGGAGTGAAAAATTTATCAAGTCAGAAATTTAATTGGGGTGAAAAATTCATCAGAATGAAAATTAAATTGAAGTGAAAAATGCGTCAAGATAAAAATCTATTTGGAGTGAAAAATTTATCAGTATAAAAATTTAATTGGAGTGAAAAATTCATCAAGTCACGAGGTTTAATTGGGGTGAAAAATTCATCAGTATGGAAACTTAATTGGAGTAAAAAATTCATCAAAAATAATAATTTTAATTATAACGAAAAATTCATCAATATGAAAATTTTATTTTAATGAAAAATTCATCAGTATGAAAATTTAATTGGAGTGAAAAATATGACAATAAATAAGATTTTAACTCGAGTGAAAAATATGACAATAAATAAGATTTTAACTCGAGTGAAAAATTCATCGTGTTTAAAAATTTTAATTTGAGTGAAACACTCGTGGAAATGAAAGAATAATTTGAATGAAAATTTCGTGCAAATGAAAATTTATTTGTTGTGAAATTGAAGTTTTAATAGGAGTGAAAAATTCGTTACTGTAAGGTTCTAATTTGCGAAATCTGTAATGTTTTCTACTCATTATAACGAAGACCATCTTAAATCTAATTAAAATTCGTTCTAACGACATTTCCTCCCTTAGCGTCTTTTCCATCGAAACAAGACATGGGGGAGGGTTGGGGATGTTGTTAAGTTTTACACGTGAAAGAGACGTGTTCACGTGACCGTAAACGTTAACAAGTTATTCGTTGCGGATTATTAAGCCTCGTTTTGCGTCCTCCTTTTTTCCCGCGCTACACAAAAAACACGAGAGAGAGAAAAGTTTCCTTAGGATTACAATTAATCCGAGCGGGGGCGCCACCTATCACCCCCTCTCTATAACGTTCCCCTCATTCTCCCCCCGCCAACGTATTTTAAAAAGCGTTTAAGAAGCCGACGTCATCTTTCATCGTCCACTACGCTTTTATCAGCACATGCGCACACGCGATTAGCAGCGACAGCAGCGCCACCGCCGACTAATTTTTTATTTTCTCTTATTATTTTGTTTTTGGACCAGCGCACACACAATTTGCAACTAATGCTGATCGATGGCGCCTCCTCACACACGTCACAGCCGTCGCACCCAGCGCCCCCCGCTCATTTACTAAGGCAGCAAAGAAAGAAAGAAAATAATAATGAAAAAATAAATAAATAATAGTAAAAAAAATGGCGTCAACCGCGATAATGGTTTTTCTATCTTATTCTACGACTGGCCAAAATAATACAACGTTAAGGGGTTTTTTTTTCTTTCTTTTTTTTAAAGCTTGCGCGGGGAGAAACGGTAGAAAAGATATGTGGACCCAGAGACACTTTGCGGTTAATTTGTATTCGTTTACCGTATGCGTTTCTCCAATAGGGATTTTTTTTTGATGAATACGTATAGGGATTTTTTTTGAACTACATGTATAGGGATTTTTTTTTTAAGTTATAGAAAGTTTTTTTATTTATAAGGAATTTTTTGATTCGTAAGGAATTTTTTGATTTTTAGGGATTTTTTTTTAATTATAAGGATTGTTACGATTTATAGGGATATTTTTTTATTTATAAGGAATTTTGCGATTTACAGGGATATTTTTTTATTTATAGGAATTTTTTGATTCATAAGAATTTTTTTGATTCTTAAGGAATTTTTTTGATTCTTAAGGAATTTTTTGATTTTTAGGGATTTTTTTTATTTATAAGGATTGTTGCGATTTATAAGGATATTTTTTTATTTATAAGGAATTTTGCGATTTACAGGGATATTTTTTTATTTATAGGAATTTTTTTTATTTATAAGGTATTTTTTGATTTTTAGGGATTTTTTTTTATTTATAAGGATTGTTGCGATTTATAGGAATATTTTTTTATTTATAAGGAATTTTGCGATTTACAGGGATATTTTTTTATTTATAGGAATTTTTTTTATTTATAAGGAATTTTTTGATTCATAAGGATTTTTTTGATTCTTAAGGATTTTTTTGATTTTTAAGGATTTTTTGATTCTTAAGGAATTTTTTTATTTAAAAGAAATTTTTTAATTCATAAATTTTTTTTTGATTATTAGGGGGTTTTTTTTATTTATAAGGAATTTTGCGATTTTTAGGGATTTTTTTTAATTATAAGGAATGTTTTGATTTTTAGGGGTTTTTTTTATTTATAAGAACTTTTTTTATTTCATAAGGATTATGAATAAGTATTGTTGCGATTTATAGGGGTATTTTTTTATTTATAGGGATTTCTTTTATTTATAAGGAATGTTGCGATTTATAGGGAATGTTTTGGTATACAGTATTAGGGTTTTTTTTAATCACTCATTTCGCAAGATTTTTTTTTTAATAAAAGTAGAAACACGTAAACCAGCGCTTCTTATGTTATGACGTCACTTCTCTTCGTATTTTTTTTTTACGCCCTTAAAAGTTTTTGAGCTTTCAGTTTTCACCTGACGTCACCTCCGTGTTTGATGGTTAATTTTTCGTAGAGTTTGCGCGTTTTACCGTTTCCTTTCTCTCTCTCCGCAAAGTCCTTCAACGGTGAGGAGGGTTCTTAATGTTTTGTCCCGTCAGCGCTTATTTCTGCTTAACGTTAGGTAAAGCGGAAAGATTGAACGTTAGTGACGGAGAGAGAAATAGAAATGGAAAAGGAAAGGGAGGAGGGGGTGGAAAATGATTATCCCCCACACCTTCCCCCTCCCTCTCCTGTCTCCCCTTTCACCCCTTCAACCCCCTGCACCACCCCATCCATCTCATTCCTTTTCTTTTATTATTAAATTCCGTCTGATTTTTCTTTCACTTTTCTGACCTCAGAAGATGATTAAAACGCGGAGTGAGTCGAGATAAAAACCCTTCCGACTCTGACGTTTCTTCCTCCCCCCCCTCCCCCTTAGGTGACGTAACACCCCATCTCCACCCACATCAGCTTTTTCTTCGACGACAATCAATAAAAGTCTGAAAAAATAAAAGAAAAAGAGAGAGTTTGCGCGGGGGGGAAGCGTGAGGGCGGAGGACACGTCAATGCGGTTTCATCAAACGCCGTTTATTGCCATTTCATTTCCTTTTCCATTGCTCAACGCCACCTAGCGGACCAATCCTTTTTTTTATATTTTTGATTGTGGTGGTTAAAAAAAAGAATAAAAAAATTCGGACACAGGACGTTTGACATTCAATTACGAATTTGCTTTGTTTTTTTTTTTTTCTTTCTTCTTCTCGCAGCTTGGTTTATATGGGTCGAGTAAACGGGCGAGTAGAGTGGAGAGTTGGAAAACGGTACGATGGCCGTGAAGGGAGGATTTTTCTTTCTTTCGTATGCTTGGTTTAGACGAGTACCTCGACTTGTTTTTTTTTTTAGAAATGGCGTTTTTGTAACGACTATTTTGCACATGCGCAGTGCAAAAAATTGAAAAATTTGAGTAGTGGGAGAAAATAGCAGATGACAGGGCTACTCGAACAGCTACTATCCTTTTTACTTAATCACTCGACTCGCCACTAGTCAAACTGTTTAAACGGGTCGTGTAAAGGGAGCGAGTCAAGTAGGAAAATCACGGCTACTCGCCCCGTCTAAACCAAGCATTGTCTTCAGTCCACTCGTCAGCACGTGCTTGCTAACTTCATTTTACTACTCTTTAATTTTCATTCATAAAAATTATTTACTATTTTAATTATTATTTTTTTAAAGAAATCGTTCCCTAGTGACGTCATTTTGTAATTATATAAAAAAAAATGCGCATGCTCCATTAATCAGCGCCGGATGGAAAACGACCTAACTTCAATTTATAATCTTTAACAATGAAAGGTATCGCATTAAAAAAAAGTGATTGGGGGGGGGGGAGAGGTAAAGATAGAGGAGGGGGGGGGGGGGGGTGGAACAACA
>JAQGAZ010002794.1:0-15232 GCA_034692225.1 Polydesmus complanatus
TTTTTTTTAAATATACTTTTTTAAATGCAAATGAAAAATCTACAACTCTTATTTTATGGATAAGCCTCGTACATTTATTAGGATGCTGGGATTGATGGCTCATAATAAGCGTCTCAGAAAATTCAGAATGTAGATAAGCCGCATCAAATTGTAGAAATTTAAATATTACTTTTACTTATTTCCCTAAACGTTTTTAAAAGTCTTACGGAATATTAAAGCCGGAAAGAATGAAATACTGTATTTACAATATTTACATTAATAAAAAGTTTATCACTGAAAATCTTCAAAACACAAAATTTAAGCCAGTGTAACACAATAATAATTATTAATTCACATTTGTTTTATCTTCCTTATTATTGTGAAGCTAACTAACAGAATAAATTAATTTTAAAAAACACTTTTAATTACAGTCACAAGCAAAATCATATAAAAATAAAGTATGAAAATTTGCCGAAGGGCCTTTATGTACGCAAAGAACAAAACCTTTTTTTTTTTCAATTAGATCGAACCTCATGATTGTAGCTAACTTATATTATGTTTGTTTTAAAACAAACAAACAAACAAACAAAAAATATTGGTAGCAATATGAAAATTAAAAATAATCACAAAAAGCATTCTAATATCTAATTAATATCTAAGACGACACGACTTTCGCGCCCAGTTGTTTTTAAATGTAAATAATTAATTATCACAGGGCTTCCGACGTTAATATAAACGCTCTGACAAATTTCTTGCGAATGACTGTTTTCAACAAAGCCGACGCATAATTCAACGTCCCTTTTCCGTTTCTCATTCGTCTTCGATTTAAAAATTATCGTTCGGTGCGTTCGTTAAAGTGGAACTACTTCCACTCCACGCCATTCATAATGTAGAACAAATTAATTTTAGTCAAACAATGAACGGAATTAATTTTCGCGTGGATTAGTGAATAAAAGAACTTCTCTGATAAAGAAAAATAAAAATCCCCCTAAAGTACTGCAAATATAAATAATTATTTATCCTAACGATATTTGCTCTAAATTAAGCGCTTTAACACAAATCTTGCAACAAATTTTTTAAGTTACCGGTATAAAAAAAAAAAAAAAACACTAGCTAATGATTTCACTAAATCAAAAGATTTTGTAAAACTAATGCAACTATGATGTAAATGCCACCATGTTTACGTTTTCCACTTAATTCTTTTGGAAAAGAAATAAATTGACAGTATGTATTAAATAAATAATTTATGTATAATTTTATTCTAAAAGGCAATTAAAATTTTGCGTAGTGCATCTAAAAATCGAATAGTTGTTGCTAAGCGTTATATTATATTAATAATGCGCAAAAAATAATTTTTATGTATAAAAAGCAATGCTCAAAATCTCGATATTCATCTACGAAAAAATAAATAAAAGTTTTCAATTTCTATTTCGGCTCCTAATTTTATTTTATTAACTCACAAATACGGTAGTTCAGTGTATATGATAATTAAAACTTAATAGAAAGAATCATAAATCAAAAAATTTCTTTTTAGCAAAAGAATTTGAAATAACAAAATAATCCTTTTTGCTATAAAGCAAAATGATTTTTTTTATTAAAACTTTAGCGCCTACACTATACCTATAAAAATATATAAAGTGGAACAAATTGGATAGGTAACTCTTATTCAAACTAATGTACAGTACATACTCCTGAGTGTACGAACACATACAAGGTCTGACATTCTGGCATCTCAAGCCTTCCGTATTCCCGCATAATTCACAAACCACTCTCATGGAAACTTAATTTTGCAAACGCGACTAAAGAAGTTTCCCTTCAAACATTTGACACAGAATGTAGAAAATAACTACCGATACTTTTGGATAATAACTAATTTGAATTGTTTTTTCAGACCCCATTTTACAATAATTATTATCCTTATAATATGTTAATTAACATTATCTCTTATCTTCTTGTTTTTGAATGCAACACATTACACACATACTCGTACACGTGCTTGAAGCACCTTTTGAACGAGCACACAAAATTCGCTCAAATTGAGACGACAAAAATATAAGTTAAAAAAAAAAATGCGGTTTGATAATAATAAAAACGTAGGGTATAAACCGTATAATTATACTCGTAATAATAACCAACGAAAATAGAAAATGTAAACTTCTAAAACGTGCTTTATAAATTATTACTAATACGGCCAATATTGGCATCGCACTTACGTTTAATATGTAATATAGCAATAGACTAGAGAATTTTAATCAAGAATTTGCGCAAAACCTCTCGCAACCTTATTTCTCTTCTTACTTTAAATTTGTGATGCGACATCCGCTTTTTAAGTGTTAAATTTAAGCTCCTCAGTGAAGAGTTTGTGCAGCACCGTCTTTTATTATATGTGATGTCCCATCACAAATTTAAGATAACGAGAGGTTTTGCGCAAATTCTTGAGTGTAATAAGAATTAAATCAGATCCTACCTTATATTCTCGAGGTTATGAGTCATTTTAGCTGCCGGGTCTTTCCATTCTCCATCACTGGTTGTGTAACGCAAAGCTAAAAGAAAGAAAATGACAGTGTCAAAAGAATTGGAAAGAAATTCAGAACGCTTTTGTCCCTTTCCTAATCCGATGCATTCAAATACGAAGCTTAATGTCATTTAGTATTAGTATGTACGCATGCTATTACGGAGGATAATAGTGATAAGTAAGACTTTTCAATCTTTAATATCTACAGTTCGCTGCACTTCAACTTAGCCATTTTCAATAGTGTATTTCAAAATTTTAATGTTTCCTAGTACCGTAACAATTTGAGAATATCTGAAACAGCAAAGTCGCTTTTTTTTTGTTGTTGAAATCTGTCGCCATTATTTTTTGGCAGATTTTATCAATCTATTACCGCAATACACCGTAGGTAATAAAACATATTGTTTAGAAACGGTTGTGAAAAAACATACCGGTAGCAAAGAAATATTAAATTATTATACCGCTTTTTTTTTTTTTGGTTAATCCAAAATTTATTTTTTTTAAAAGCAACCTTAAAGTTTATTTTGCCTCGCGTTTTTCGTTTCCAAATAGAATTAAATTAAGAATTGTAGTTGAGTAAAATTTGTTTATAAATTGCTTTTTATGGCCATAACGCTGTATAAAATAATACCAAAATATACAGTATTCTCTCGAGTATCCGAAACAATGTATAAAACAGTATTACGTACGGGCACTAGCTTGGATTTATTCAAATGCATTAAAGTAGGTCTACTCTACAAATCAAAACTAAAACTAAATTGAGTAAGGTGCCTATAAGCCATTAATTTTATTTGTACGTTATTTTCAAAAATTACAAAAAAAGAATATATATAATAATACCGGGATGTCAGAGAAGGTACAAGTAGGCCTACTATGCAACTTCCGCTAGTTATTAAAAAACTGCCTCAATTTATAAAGTAACTTAAAAGATGTACCGTTTTATAGAGAAAGTCATAAAAAATATTCTCTAAAAAAATAATTTTTTGGTTAATTCAATTATAAATCAAGTATGAATTTTAAGTAAATTCTTCCAAAATTATTTATGTTTTAAATTTGTGTATGTTTCAAAGTTCTCTTTATGTTTTAAGATGAATGCGGTTGAGAAAGCTGAGTTTATTAAACAACAAATAGTTAGAACTAATTCCAAATGGTGACTATATCAAATGTTTGTAGGAATTAAATTGATTTTAAATGATATTCATTGTTATTGAATTGTAATTAAAGGATGGTTCTGCTTAACGGGTGTGGAAAAGAACCCTCTCAGACACCCAGCACTTAGAAATAGAATAGGCCTACTGCTACTTATACTATACATCTATTCCTTTTAAATTCTACAAATTAAAATAGAAAAAATATTATAAATACCGGTAAATAATTTTTACCCACCCTGATAAATCTGCAAACCAGATAATCAATAATAATAAAATATAGCAATGCACAAAAACTTGAATCTAAGGCTTATCAAATATTTAAGAACAAAAATTTTCTTGTTCTGCGGCACTTCGCGTGTCACTTGTAATATTTCATTAGAGAACGTTGAATAAGTGAATGTGGCGTGCTGTATTAAAAGGATCGCACTGATATTTCAGCTTTTATATTCGACAAATATACTGTAAGTAGTAGGCCTACATGTACTTCATATGATCATATCGAATAAATCGGTACCGGTACATATCCGCTACCGCAGAATTAATCTATATAAGTCAAGAATCAAGTCTGGACCGACTTTTTAAATTTTCTTTTTATGAAGCTTAGAGTATTGATAGCTATTTTATCCAAGTGCTATTGTCGTCCGATTCTTTCTGCTCTTTTTTATTAGCTGCGTTTTGCTTTTTCCAATGCTTTGTTAAGGGTTAAGTGCTATCTGTCCCCAATACCCTCCTCTTACAAAACACGAGAATCCTTCCCACCCCCGATCCATCCCAAAAGTGCGTCGAGCTTGACGTTTTCACGATATCTCTTCAGTAGCCTATACTGTGGACGATTCTTCTTCTTTAGCGCTTAAAAAAACCTACTTAGTATCACAAAAAATTGAGATAAAAAGTTTTGCGCTTGAGTTAAAAAAATAATAATAATAAAAAAAAAAGGTACAGCTGACAACTTAAAACGTCTCATAATAAATATCGGTTCGCATTTAAACCCTTTCGCTTAAGACACTTAAAATCTCGACAAGAAGCATCTGTCTTGCGCTTCATTTCCTTCAAAATAAGAATAACTCGTGAACTATATCCTCGGTGACATCGCCGCGTTTCACATTTTTTTTATTTTTTTTATATATCTTAACGGTTTGTATGTGTTATTTGAGTGCGGTACACCAAATACCAAGCTTCAAACTCGAGAGTTAAGATGCTTAACGATAATATATCTCACTTCCGAGAAATAACTTAAAATCGTCTCGCGGACAAAAAATATTTTTTAGACTTGGCAAGAAGCTGACAAATAGCACTCTACAAGTAACCTAAATGCACTAGACACCGGACAACCTACAAGGCAACTTATATGCACCGGATTAGTGTCCATTGCGTTGTAGAGTTTTCTAAGTTAAAAATTATATGAGATGTAATGTATGCTAGCATAGTCAAAATGTAAATAGACACTTTGTTTACATTCTGTAAGCAAGAAAAATTCGAAAATTTTTCTTAGTTTTCAAAACAAAGTTAGTTTCTGTGATTTGTTTTGATTTTTTGAATAAAAAATAAAGTTATTTAAAAGACGAAAATTTGCTAAACTCGTAAAATGGAATTTTAAGAAAAGTTGTAAACTTAATGCAGTAAAGGAATGCTTGCACTTTTACACATTAATAATCTTTAAAATTAAACTTTAAAAAAAAAATAATAATGACTTACCTAAAGAATACAAATTGTCGAAAACTTGATGCATACGAATCAATTCATAATAGAGCTCGTCGTAACTTGTTGGTGAGGGTAGAAATGTATCGCCATAAGTTATGAATAAGTTAAATATGTTTATTACCTAAAAACAAAAACAAATTATTAATATTTCACTGTATACACTGGTAAAGCCATGGATTAAACTATTAATTGAACTACAGTGCTGGTATGTAGGTCTACTATTAAACTGCTACTTGAGTTATTATAGCAAAATATGAATAAGTTAACAAACCAAAAGTACTTTATTTGCAAAATAAACTAGCAAAAACAGCCAAATTGACCTACTGTATGTCGACAAAAATCAAGAAAAAAAACAAAGCTTTCACGAAAATCGTATTGCTTTTCAACTTTTTTTTAATTCAGTACTGTATATGTAAACCTATTCATTTGATAGTATCATGAAATTAAAACCAAACCTTAACTTGTAGTCTAAAATTTCATTTAACTTTCATAGATTAAAAAAGAAAGATCAACGTAAAGAAAGATATCCATTTTACTCGTCTAACAATATTACGATTGTACCCAGATAACCAGGAATCCAAGGTACATAAAAAAATTAGATTACAATGCGATGCAATTTTAATCTACAGTAAAGTTGACTTAGACAAGGCGACTTTTACTTCTTTCGCCAAACATAAAACTAAGCAGATAATGTACAATATCTTTTATTACCTATTGTTAAAAAATAATTTAAAAAAACCTCTTAATTCTATTTAGAAAATACTAATTATCGTCAAGAAGCTACGTCTTGAAAAATTTTGAATTGAATTAGACAATCTTCAAATCATAGACTACTTAAGTGCCTCATTAACTACAAATACGAAATTATTCTCGCGGGAGTGTTCAGCACAAGAATTGTAGGCTTTCAAATACTCGTTTTCAGCGACATCTCGTTCTTTATAATGGTGGTAAATAGACAAAAAAAGAAAAGAAAAAGCGTACAAATAGATGGAAATTTTTTTTAAAAAAAAAAGGAAATGAGAGGGAGACAGAGTGAGAGATCCGTTGAAATTTAAATAAGTCTTACAGAAGTAAAACGCACGAAGACGACGCATTTTGCCAAAGGAAATAAAAATACGTGACTTAATTCCGCATTCCGAACGCAGAGTGGAAGTCAGGTCGCTTCAACTCTACCCCCAGTGAAACTAAATCTAGTCATCGTCTCGTCTCCGTGAAAAAAACAGTCCAACCCCGATCAACCATTTACCAACTTTGTCGAGAGGTTTCATGAATGAATCAAAAAATATATTTAAGTCAGCAAACGCAAAATAAATATAAAATCAACTTATTTTTATACCCTTTATATTTACTTTCGCCTTCAACGTTGATTTTTTGAAAGAAAACGCGGAGAAAAAACCAGTTAATCGAGGTTCCACCATATTATTGAATCTTCCTTCCATTATCTCACTAACACATAAAATAGACGATAAACACGACTGGTTAAAATAGTAAATAATAATTCCCGAGAAAATGAGACTGTCACGCCTATAAAACGCTCATTTCGACTGGAAATAAAAGTATAAATTATAAACTAGCAAGTAAGGCGTGAAAAGCTGATTGCGAAAACATGCCCCAACACCCTTTTCCTTTTTTTTTTCCCCCCCTCCCTTATCAAATATAGCTGGAAGTGTGTATACCAAGATGTATTTAAATTTTACGCATAAGTTCCATTTACATATCACCCCGAATGCGTAAAAGATGATCTCTTCGCTCAGCTCCATCCGATTTTTATTTATGCAAAGTACTGTAACTGACTGATCAAATCCGAAAGAGACTTTTGATGATTGTACCTGAAATCACTTGTGAAGTGCGGAAGAGTGTTGTATACACTATACTATGTACGAATGATATTAGATGTACGGAACACGATGCGCAGTGCTGCCTGCACTTCTTAGCCAGCCGGTTCCGTATATCTAAACGTAAAATTAATAATGCATAACGTAACGTTAAACCGGTAGCGACATAAAAATGGTATTGGAATTGTTGTGTTGCCGCATTTTGCCAATCTCATCGCCTACGTAAAAAAAAAGATCGTTGCTTAATATGATACTTGCAACTCTCATCTATATTCTATATATCGTACCGTACTATCATTATTTACGTTTTCGATAAAAATGCAAGTACAGTACCGTCTACTCGAAATGTAATTTAACAATTGAGCAAGAAAAAATACATTTCTTAATTAATTGTTTTTTAATAAGGATAAGTCTTAAGAACCGCAGATGTTACTGACAATTTCACCATCAGTGAATTGAATGTAGAAACAGATACGGAAGCAAAAACCCAGTTAAAATTAAGATAATTACCGTATAACATTAGCTGTCGGTCTCATTTAAATTATTAAATTAATACTATTCTTATTAATAATTATTATATTAAAAAGAAAAAAAGTTTTTACAAGTACAGTAATTAAATTTTAGAAGGATTAAATTGCTTTCATGATTATGCTGTACAGTACTGTACTTGTAATTTAATATTTCATCTGGTTAAAATCAACTTCCAAGTTTAACCGAATAAAATTAAAAGTTTAGAGTTGATTCGACAAAATCCCCCTCCCCGTCCCGCTTTTAATTTAATTTCAAAATTTGAAGTAAAGCCAATCCAAAAGCTCTCATTTGCCACGCATAATTAAATAAAATTTGTTGTCGGCAATAAATTGAATATGCACGTGAAACCAGAGTACATGAAGCAAAGATTGAGCGTATCAACGTCATCCATGCAAAATGTGTGAAAATTTGCGAGGCCTAACATTTTGCATCGTTCTTTTATTTTCAACTCTTAAACTACAATAGCAATTAGGATAATCTCCATCCTCCATTTGTACCAGGTCCCCCCTCAACATTTTCACGATGCTGGAAATAGCTCTTAATTATACCGGTATTAAAATGAACAAAGCCGAAATTATTAACTTGATAATGCTAATATCATTAAAGCAGATTTTTTTTGCAAATCAAAATACAGTACTTTATTACATTTTCGCCATCATTTTACTAGAAATAAAAAAAAAAAATTGTACAAAATAAAAAGGAGAGTTTATAAACTACCGGAAGTTAAACCTTTACTTTTTTGTAACTGTGTAAAGATGTAATAAAAGAAACAATATAGACTCTTTATAGCAGTTTTGTACATAAAAGCCACCAAGAGAAAACAAATTGCACTTTGTCAGAAATAAAAAAATACCAACATTTAATTAATATTTATTCGGGTTCTTTAAGAAGTCAGTAACTTCTGAATGAAAGATTTGTGCAACTTTAATAATAACTAAACGCATTATGGTTCTAATTCTTTTATTTTTTTTATTTTAAATCGGAAATAAGTTTTCTAGCCAAGAATAAAGAAAATTCAGTACTGTATCAGCATAAATATTTTTTGTTTTGTTTAGAAAAAAGACAGCAAAACAGCTGGTAGCAACTAAGAAAGGGTTTGCAGATAACCTAAAAGTGGAAGACATCTCGATCTATGTATATAGAATCGGTGTTGGTGTGAATAACGTCTTTATAGAGAGGAGGGAAATGTATGCGGCAGTGCCATATAAGTGCGTTCGCCAAAACAAAAAAACCGAAAAGACTTGGTGAAAATATTCCTACAAAACCACATTGTTAAGTCGACAGGAATGGCAAAAAAAAAAAAAACGAAATGGACGCCTGCGGAAAATGGAACTATCGGGCTATTTACTAAATCATGATTTTATATCTAAAAACTACTTACTTTCACCATATATCTGCGTGGCATAAAATGCGCTAAGCTACATGTACATTCTTCTACATCTTATAGTATAAGGGTAGTACAAACTGCGCATGTCTACTATATGGAAATATTTTCATCATAAATCTATTTTGAATATTATTTCCACATCCCAAATGATATCAACTTCCACATGCACCGTACATGACGCCTCCCCGCTTGTCATCATTCATTCGTTTAAAAGCGGAAAAGAAGCTGAATAAACAAAGTACCGTAAGGCGGCAGCAATCCAATTTTAGACTCGTAAATTTGAATACTGTTAGATTATTATTTCATCCGGAAAAAGCCCTTTACTGCTGAGCAAAACCAAACAAGCAACCCACACTCGCAGTATTATGTCGAGCCGCGCACTATTTGTTACTTAAGCCCCTTTTAACCCAAACGCCAATTTCACTAAAACTGAAGGGACGTGCGGCGGATAATTTACTTTAGCAATTATGTTGAACCACCTCATTGATTACTTTAATGGGCTCAACTCATTAAAAAATTTGCGTGTCATCTACGATAAGATGAAATCTATTCTTTTTTTTTTTTTTCTCCTAAAGAAAAACTTTCCTCAATTCACTTCCAACACTTAATTGCAACATCTGAGCTAGTGTCAACAAATAGTTATAATAGGACGCCGTGCATCGACTCTTAAGACTTTGTTTTATAATGTACGTGCGTGCCGATAATAATTGTTTTGTTTTCGTATAAACCTCATCCGTCATAAAGTTCAGTCTTTGTAGCAGAAAATTGATTCTATCACAGAATTGATTATGTCGATCGCGATAAAAAAATAAAGATAATAGATTATATCTTAAATTCCCAAATCAAATTTTGTTTCTAAATACAGTGTGGCTCACGGTGTCGAAATAAATTATGTAGCGTCGCTAACGCTTTTCTAAAAGTGTTTTTACTTCAAACAATCATTTAATCAATCTCTGTTTATTTATTAATTACTTTAGACTGGCGGTTATTCGAAACTTCCATTAAAAGGTGTCGCCTAGAACATTATATTTTCAGAAATAGTAAAGCGCGCACCTGTAAAGGATTATTGATTTTTAGATTCACAGATAAACTTATATTACCGGTATTTATAGCGTTAATAAACTCTAACGTCATTTTGTTTTAAATTTCCCTTTTCTTCTGAAGTGATAAAATGAAAATTTATTTTTATGAGAGTATTTGCCATGCCACATTACAAACTGACATTAATGTATTATTAGAATTGTAAACTGTGTTTTGTTCAATAAATGTTTAATAATTAAATTCTATTTTTCTTACTTTACTCGGAGTAATAATTAATTAAGCAGCTGCTTAATATGAATTCCTTGAACTTGTATTTGTCCATTCAAAACTTACTGCTCTGCATTTTAAATAACATTCAGTTTAGCTAATTGAACGTTTGGCTTTCAACTAATAGTTCGCATAAACTCAAAATTATGAACCATTTTAAAATTACTGTATAAGGAATTGAAGTTGATTTGTCCCATTACGAAATTTTAAAATTCGAATCCGATTTTATACCGTTTGGCTTTAGTTTATAATTATACTTTGAACAAATTAAGACTCATTAGAATATAGTTAATTGCTAAATACGAAGCACAATAAAAAGATAGGTAACTTACTTGGGCGATGAGATGAAAAACGTTAAGCTTTTTAATAAGATGACTTTCATTAGCGTGAATGAATTTCAACAAATTAATGAGCGCAGTCCAAAGTTGTTTCCATTGATATTGCAACCTCACGCGACACTTTTTTTGATAGCATAATAACCTATGCACGATTCCCAAACACCTCCTGTAAATAAGAAAACAAAATAATTATTTCATACAATATACTCAAACAAATAAATCAATAGCGCACATAAATTTTGTTTTCTAATCTAGAACAATTCGTCTCCGCGATTTGGTGCGGATAATAAATCAAAAAAGTTTTACGTAAAACTAACCAGAAAGCGCACAATCCGCTCCATCAAATAAATTAAAAGTAACTTAGCGTGTGCCATCAATTTCGATCTTAAGTGATGTTTTAATCCAACCTAATGATTAGAATTGCTCAAGTAAAATAATAGGACTCAAGAGTTAAGAGTGGGTGCCATATTTTCGAATAAAAAAACAGACACCGACCAAGATAAATGCTTCAATTCAAATACGAAACAATTGTTATTTTAGATCTTTTCAAAAAAGCTCATTTATGAACGTACTGTAATTAAGACATCCAAATGTGTCGCAACTTACATTGTCAACTTTTAACAAACTATGAAGAAAGATTTTATTTTTAAATCATGTGAATGATATTTAGAGCAGAACTTATAAACAGGATTTCATTAAGTAAATCGATAATTATTTAAAAAAGAGAAAGAAGGGTATAACAAGTTTTCTCAAGAAACCCAGCATAAACGTAAACATTAAATTATTTTTTTAAAAAAAAAACTAAATATTCATTTGCCGCTATTATTATCTTTTCATATAAAGTACCGTACTGAATATAAAAACCCAATTTATTGAGACACACCTAGATCAAACATATGCTTAAGGATATTTTTTGTAGGGTTTCTTAAATAAACGATGCAAATTCTCCTCTTTTTTTTCAAATTTGTTTATAATTTTTAAAGATTTATTTTCAAATACATTATTTTTCGCGGTTATTCATTGGCCCTAATAACCAGGTTCTACCTACTACGGCCTACACATTTCTTGACAACCGTGAAAAATAGGATTGCAAACAATGCATACATGAATAATAGATCCTAGTGGATAGAATATGTCTAAATCTTTATTTTTTAAAAAAATATGTAAAATATTGTCTGGAAGCACAATTTTAAAACTGAAAAGCAAAAATATTTTTATAAAATAAAAATGAAAAATTTTATTTATTAATGCATGTTACCTATCGTTTAAAATAACAAAAATAGCGGTAACTTAATACCAATTTTTTTTTTTTAATAAAAGTTTCATATATTGTTCAATACTGTACTTTTGTTAAAACAAAAATAAAGATCATATTAATATTGTGTTTATGCAAAGTATTACTGGCAAATATCTATAAAGGAAGTAAGAAATATTTAATTTTAAAATAGCTGGAAGATTAGAAATAGCAAACTTGGTTAAATATTTACATGTTGTCTATACTTTCACGTTTTTACTACCCAAAAGAATATAATGTCATTTAAATAAAATTTCTTTAACTTTCTCTGTCATGTTTCAATGAAATACATAAAATAAAATTGCTTTCTTCAAAAAAAAAAAAAAATGAAGAAACTTAACATTATTCAACGAAAATGTGCCGCGATGTATCTCAAACAAAATCGCATACTGTACTGTACAAGCGCATAAAAATGTGAGCCGTAAAAAAAATACTATTTTTTAAATAAACAAAAAAAACAAAAAAACAACAACAACTTATCACCTAAATGTTTTTAAATGATACATTAATATGCGCGAGTAAAAAAAGTGGTTGGCCACCATTTATATTTTCTGCAGTAGAGAACTTTTCATAACTTTCTCACCAGTCAAAATCAACTATTTCTCATCTGCAAAAACAATAAAGCAACGCATTCCTTCATATGCAAGTGGTGGTGTTAAAATAAACGATAAAAATGTGTCTTAGTGTATTCGAGGAATGCATGAATCAACCGTCATTAAACAGAAACAGCGACGTACTTTTCCTTTGCCATTCAAACTACACAAATTTGAAAATTTGCATCCGTCTTGAAAACTTTCTTTCAGAAATTCTACGCATTCCTACGCAGTAGAATAAGTTTACAGTATTCTATTGCAATATCGAAATAACGCTGGCTGTAGTAAAGATACAAAACCTTCTCAAAGCTTCGAAAATGACGTCAATTGCTTTGTACTAAAACTCTACAAAGTGTCTTAACAACCGTCAAGATCGGAAACTATTATTAATAAACTTTGCCAACCGTTTACCGAAAGAAAAAAAAAATTAGAAAGAACAACTGGTTTATGGCAAAATTAATGCAATCGTAAAAACTAGTTTCATGATCATTAGAGCTTAACGCCTTAAATATTCTAATTTTTTTTTTTCACCATCATAATACAGATAATTTTGTTTAAAAAAACCCCGTCAACTAGAAATTTTAACTACTGTAATTACATCTACAAAAAACGTTTCTTATTAGGCTATACCGTAGCAAACCTCGCAAAAAATTCCTAGAAAATCAAACACCGGTAGTATCTTTGATAACAAAAATGTAAAGCTTTTAAGATAACAATCCAATATAAGCCTGTTTATATTTTTTTTATGAAGAAGAAAAAAATTGAATAACGCCAAGTAAATATTGTGTCTTTTGCGGTAGTTTCCAGTCGAAACATGCAATATGTGGATGTTTCCATAATGAAACTTGGCTAACCTTTGACTCGTGCTACATATTTTTTGCTATGCAAGGAAGCTTATAAATAAAATATGGCGAAGATAAGATTCGCGTTTACTTAACGTCATACGTGAGAAAAATATTTAAATAGGGAAATACAGATGCGAATAAAGTTATTGTATACAGTGACGAGTAAGAGATGCACACTTTACTTTATCGATTTCTATCAAAACGACAACAGCGCAACTGTCCAACATGATTGTATATCTACTCTAAGTACTGTATAGTAACGATGATCTAAGTAAAGGAGATCTGTGGAACCCGGATTTCCCGTTTCATATTAAGTAAATTAAACATGCAAAACTATTATATTAATTTATTTACAAATTGTCGTTACGGTGGCAGTATTTAATATTAATAAACAAATAAAAATAAAGAAAATCAATAACACGCATATTTTAAAAATTATGCGTACAGTACTTATTAAAATGCAATATACCAGTACTAGTAGATTATGAAATGTATAATTATTATTATTTAGAACGTACAGTATGTAGCCTTGACTACCTTGAGTAGGCCCTACCCGGTAAAGCAATCAAAATATGCACTGTATAGCTCTCATAATATTCTCAAAAATAAAAACAAAAACATTACCGGTATTTACTTATTTATTTTTTTAATTTCTTTTGGCGGAAAAAGAGTTTAAAAAATGTTAATCTAATTTATGTGATATTACCAACTGATATCTATTTTAGAGAAAAATATTATGCAGAATTACCATTTGTTTTCCATTCTGTCAAAAAATTATCAATTTTTCTGGAGAATCACTCATTGAAAAAGTCTCTGAAGAATATTTTCTCCAAAACAGGGCAAATTTTCTTCAGTCATTCGACAGAATATTTTTATTGGGAGTTTAATTTCTTCGTTAAGGACATAACAACCACACAAAAATGATTCATCTTCACTCGTAAATTATGTCTATCAAAAAGTAAATTTCAAAAACAGTAGAATAATGTTCCCGTATCAAAATAAGCGACTTACTTTTATTTTGCAACTTATTGAATAAACATTGCACCTCGTGCATTATTATTCTATTAAGTAATCTTCACAGTATGTAATGCAATGGACAGCATCCTGGTCAGCTTCGACCGCCTTCGCCGCCCTCATTTGCATCTTATTTTTCTCGATGTTGCGCTATTTATTATGTTCACGATACTATGTAGCTGCTAATGAGAATAAACAAACTCAAATAGTTTAAGAGTGCACGGATTGCTCATTTAAAAAAATTATTTAAACTTTACTCGTAGAAACTAATGCACCGTCAGATAACATCCTCCTGTAGTTTACGGTTTCATCTCTCGCTTCTTTCAATGAGAGTTCGTCGCGAAACTCAATGCGATTTAGAAGCTTCCTGGTTCATTTGTACGCTTCACGCTTTCTGCGGTGACAGCCATGCATCCCCCCTCCCATACTCAACATTCGTTATTTCATGAATTTTAATGGGATTTGTACCTACACTACTCAAAATTGGAATAACAGATCGCTTCTATTCCTTGGTGCATCTTGAAAGTTGGGGCCAACTGTAACAGGATCATTACTTAACGCTCTACTGCCAACTTACAAAACAATAATTGCGTAATATTTACGCCCATTCATTTAATATGTGCAGTTTTAAGGTTTCAATCTGATTCGTCCTCGTAACTAAATACAGTCAGGGTTCCCACATTTTTTTGAGAACGAAATTCCCTGACTTTCCAGGTATTTTCAATGTCATTTTTGAATTTTTCC
>JAQGAZ010002795.1:0-15217 GCA_034692225.1 Polydesmus complanatus
CCCCCCCCCCCCCCCCCCCCCAACCAAAATTATCAAAATACTGTAATAAGTAAATTTATCAGTCATTTTCTTGAAAAAAAACTGTCTCAAAATGCTTACTTCGGCAGTCAGCACAGACTTACTGAAGTTCCAAAAGCTGCTTCACTTATTCCTAAACGGTGCAACAGCGCAAACTTAGTAAAGCTGCTTTTGATAATAACGAGATCGAAGCTTGGTTCATTGTTGGACTTTTCCATTTTCGACAATTTGAGTTATCATGCACTGTTTTAAAGTCCACAGTTTGTAATTGTTGCGTTCAGAATCTAATTCTGCAATCGGTTGGGTTTCAGAAAAGACCAGAACGCGGTGTTTGCATGCATGCAACTCAGGGGCGTAGCGAGAGTACATGGCGCTAGATGATAAAAAAATAAATTTTACAGTCCATTTCCACCCCCACCCCCCTCCCAAAACAATTTTGGATGTATCACTGAAGGTTAGCAAAAAATAATGGAGAGGTGGATTGGGAGAGGTATAGTCTCAGGTATAGTCTACAGTATTGATAAAGATAGTATTAATATAAAGTAAATAAACTATAAACTCAACTAAAAGCAATGTGAAAATCTCGCAACTTACAGTGAAAACTTTTAAATAAAAAGTTAAAAGTACAAGATTATTTCCGAGAACAATTAATATTGTGTTGATTGTTTTTAATAAAAGTAACAGGAATGAATAAATGAAAGTGCATTACATAATTATTGAAAATTAGTTTCAACAACGGAATAAGAATTCAAAAATACATTTGAAAGTAATTATTCTATTAAAATAAATTCATTTTAAAAAGTGTGAACTAATACTGCATTTAAAAAAATTGTTCAATAATAATAATTATTTGAATTTAATTTTTTTTGTAAATTTTAGTAATGGAAAGGTACAGTGACCAAAGCTTCCTCGCTTGACCTTTCGAGGTTCACATTCTGTAAATGAAAATAATGGGAGTTTAAAACAAATAAACTTACAATAACTTTTCCCCTAATTGTCTATGACGTCAACACTTTAACCCAAATGTTTATGCAAAGTGTCTCTTGGTAGTTTTTAAGTAATGAAATGTAATTATTTTGTATTATAATGTTAAAGCTGTCTATTTGCAGTGCTTGAAATTTCCCTCAAATTGTACCAGGTATCTGAAAAATTTAAAAATTAACGTAACCAAAATATATTAGTTTATAGGATAATAAAAACTAACAATAAATAAAAAAAAAAAGTTTACTGTTGTGTAGCTGTATCAATGTTTTAACTATCCATCACAATTAAAACAGACAATAAAGCACAACAACTATTTTGCGAAACGAATAGAGTACAATTCTTTGCATATACATATTGGTTTTTGTGTTTGGGTAGAAGGAAAACTAAAATTCAACACCGGGATCAAAACACATGTATAGAAATTGAAAACAACTCACGTTGGGTTTTTCTCGATGTGTATCCACCACACCTTCATCACTTAAAGGTATATATTCTAATTTACATCCATAAGCCACTGGAGTTAATTTGATCACAGTGTGAAGCGGAACACGTAAATAAGGAAGCTCGTCTGTTCAGGATATACAAACATGCTCAAAAACGTTTTTACAAATAAAAAAAAGCAATTTTGGAGCCAATTTCTAAAATTTAACCCCCACAAAGTTATATTTTGGTTAGTTTTAGTTTCATCTTAGAAATGAGCCCGTTGAAAATAAAAAACCAACTTTACCCGAATTTTTATCTATGAAATAAGCCAACAGACATCGTAAAACTGCTTGATGACTGATTACTAAAACATTAGTTTGGCGCTCCAATTCCTAAAATAATACATGCAAAATGCAGGATTAAAGACAAAATTCTTTAAATAAAACTTCGATGAACCGTTTTTTTTAGTTCCTTCTTGTCATCAATAAATAAGTTTAAAAAAAAAAACAAACGAAAACGGCTACCCGAAATTCAAATGTTTTGGCATCAGCCTTACCATGATAACTGGTTCCAAACGAGTCACTAAGTCTTCATAAGACTACAAAAAATTCGTTTTTTTAACAAAAAATTAATTTAAAATAAATAGATTTACAAAAGCAACAATTACTTCTCCGCGAGGGTATCTGTAACTAAATTTATTTTGGTCTCTAGCGGCAAAGTCCGTCGGATATCTTTCCTGAATCTCTTCGTAAGTCATTTCTTCACAAATTCCCTATTTTATAAAAAAATAAAATAATTGTTAAATACAACTTTAAAAGACAATGAGTTATTTTCATACAGCGTCAATTTCATTGAGGGCCTTCCATCTTTCTTGAGGGGCATCAATTTCAGCTGCTGTTTGTATCGTTCTCTTCAATAAACTCGTCCACACTCTTAATCCGTGAGCGTTCTGTTCTTTAATATATGAACCTAATGATCTGGCATAACACATTCCTTTTTGAGATAGATCAGAATCGCCACCTATACGTCCTTTCAAGTTGTGTTCACTTTCACCGTGCTACAATAATTATTATTTGAAAAAATTTATTAAAAAAAAAATTTAAACAGAACTAGAACGTACTCTACTGAGATAAATGGTTCGAGGTGTAACGTGAATATTCATAAGATAATACACAATTCGACTCTGAATGTGTCCTTCATGTTTATGAACTAGAACTTTTTCTCCAGTGTTAAATATTTTCATATACGAATATTCTACTTCTTCCTCTTCATCTAAAGTTTCGTATAAAGACTCGTAGTGTTCGATCCTCTGAATGAAATCTTTAACTGCGTCGTCCTTGTTCATGTCTTTATAATCTGGACTGTTGATTTTCACCTCCATAATGTTTGACTCTATAATGGCCGGGTCATCGCAGATCGATTCTACAAAAAAGCATTTGTACCCAAACTTTTCAACGACGATATCAACGATCAATCGACGCCTTTCTAAAGTGGTGTTGGTAGCATCGAACACCTATTTTTTTAAATAAAGTTAAAAATTCAAAATTTGAATTTAAATTACCGGGTACGGTATTTTTTTTTTTTTTAATATTTAAAGTTTTACTTGCCGCAACTTCTCCTCCATTTTGAAGCCACATACACATATCCTCCAAAGCCTCAAGCGCACATTTGCTAATTTAAAAAACATTACCATATTCTAAGTTACTCCGTTTTTTTTTTTTTTTTTTTTAAAAAAGCAAAAATTAAAATCAATTCTACAAAGTTTCCTGGGATTTTTTTATAAACTTTCATCAAAAACGACCATTCGGGATTTTAATAAACTTACTTTCTAATAGCCATCGCTTCTTTATTTTCTGGCCGGAAAAAATCATGATTTTTATAAGCTTCCGTTGCTAATCGTCTATATTCGCCGACATTAAATACTAAATCCCAAAATTAAAATATTAGCCTTAATACTCAATACAAACTTTTACAAAATTTATCTCACCCTGCGTTTTAATTCCTATCCAATTGAGATAGCGAGCTAATTTTTTGGAGATATAAGTTTTTCCTCTGGCTGGAAGTCCCACGGTCACAATGACATGAGGCGAATTTACGTAATTATGTCTCTCACCTGTGAAGCACAAGAAAAAGTAAAAATTGTTTAAATTGAAATACAGTATCTAAACAATTATAATAAAACTGCCTTTAAAATATTTGTTGTCATTGAAATCCATCACCAATCGCGCATTAAAAAAAGCTAATTCTGTTTTGTTAAATATCCAAAACAAAAAATGATAAAAAAAAATATATATATAATTATATATATATTGCTTCGAAGAAAAAAACGCGTTCTAAATATAAATTAGCGATGATATAACGTGAAAAAGCTCCCACAATAATAAAACCTTATTGAGGCCGCAATTTTCTAAAACAATTGAAATTCAGTGTTTACTAGGCAACAACTTCTTAACATATATTATGTTTTTCATAAAGCTTTGGTCGACTGAATAATAAAAAAAAATAATTCAATATGACTTTAGCTGTCAAAACTTCTAAAAACCTGTTTCCTTTATTCATTTTCCTCGTTTGTTTAACAACCAATCAACAAAAAGTTTACACTCTGAGAATAAACAGCTGTCTCATGGCTTGCATTTGCAAATTATGAAATAAAAGCACAATATAATTGCAGTAATTTAAAAAAAAAAAAAAAACCGGTATATTATAGAATGATATTCATCAATAAAAATAAAGGTAGTTTTAAGTTTTTTAAAAAAGTTGCAACAATTATTTTTTATAAGGAAAACCGATTTATACTGTACATTATAAATTACGTAAATATATAATTAGCATAATTTATTATTTAAAAGAAAAAGTCTGAGCAAGTTTTTCTAAGACTTGAATTCAAAATTAATTTGAAAAAAGGAAATTACAAATTAATTTCCGCCTTGCCAAATATTTTGACGCTATCCTGCGAATTATAGCAATACCTAGTAATTAATAGCCTCTGTTACTCCTAATAAATAAAATCCAATAAATAAAAAATAAAATAAAAAATCAATTTAATATTGAATTAAATTGTTGTTTGCCAAACATTAAAGTTTGATAAAAAAAAGTTTTTTCCGTTGAGTTTTTTTTTTTTTTTTAGTTTGTAAACAAAAAACTTGTAATCAAAGTTCACTGATAACTGTCAATTTTAAGTCTGCAGGTCAGTTTCAAGCTTTTTTAAGCAAACATGTTTTTGTTAAGATTAATTACTTTTATTTTCAATATCAACATTATACTGTATTAAAAAAAAAATGTTTGGTTATTAAATTCAAATTAAAAAAAAATTAAAAAAAAAAAAAAATGTTTGGTTATTAAATTCAAATAAAAAAAATTAAAAAAAAAAAAAAACAAACTAAAGCATCAACGTTCCCGATCAAAATCTGCTAATTTTTTTATTTATCGTTATTTTTATGAACAAATTCTTGCAAAAAAATTATAACTTCATTCTATTCCCATAAATCAAAATTAAAACTACTGTATGTTTTAAAACTTTACCATGACTTTCTCATACATTAATTGTCATTAAATAAACAAGTCAGAAAAACTTGGTACCATAGTCAAAAGTGCAGACTTCTTCGGAGATATTTGCCGGTCATTTGCACATAGACAGAAGACATGATTGTCAATAAACAAAAAACGGATTAAGATGAAAGTGCATTAAAAAAAAAAAAAAAAAAAAAAAAAAAAAAAAACCTTAAAAACAAACAAAGCGTGCAAATACGTAAAAATCTAGTACTATACATGCTTGGGTATTTACATTTAACTCCATCAGCTGCTGATGAACAGTTGTAATAATTAAAACTTAGCGCTTGTTCTTCCAACGTCGATTCTCGAATCGGTGCCATTTTTTTCTTCTCAAGTATAATTATTATTGATAATAAAATAGAGCTGACACAAATTTTAAACGGAAATGATGTTACTGTAGGCTATACTTATTATAACTGTAGGCTATACAGAATGATGCATTTTATAACGCGTGTGAGGCTTTGCCCGTATATCAACGATAGTCTCATTTTATAAGTCTAACTTTGACATTATTGAGCATCAATACTAAATTATTCTGCCATCCTCTCTGCATGACAATGCGCTACTAATAAGTTGTTTGCTGCAGTTTTTCTTTCTTTCTCCAAACGTCAACAACGCACTTGACTCGAAAGGACAATCGACGACGCTACTACTACTTTCGTCATCAGCATGGTGGAGCAGACAAGATATTTTTGATATTAATACTTATAACATTTCTTTATCGCAAGTTGATAAATTTAATTTAGAGATACAATATCACACTTTATGTTTTTTTTAAAAGATTTTTTTTTTATGCCGGTGTAGTAGATGCTGTCACATAGTACTTAATGAATAAATGAAGGGGTTGTCATGGCAACGTCAGGTGATGCAATAACGCGTAAGTGTTTGAAGGACATCACGCGGGGGCAAAGATTAACATTATTTAATTTTATTTCATGATTTTTTTTCGTCTTCGTATAATGATTAAAAAACACCCGTGCTTAACCATAAACCATTTCTTCGATATGAAATTTTGAATTACATGTAGTAATTAATAAAATAAAAAAAAAGATTGCCAAAAATATATTGAAATGGGAATTATATTAACATCGCGTACATTTTCAAATTAATTACGGTAAACGATTTTTGTTTAATCACTTTCCCGTGCGTAAATATTAATTTAATAGTTCTTTATCGATAGGAATTAATATTAATTTAAGCCTTACCTTTAACTGGAATAATATCTTTAATATGTCTCGTAGCCGACATTTTCCGATCTTTTTCAAAATGGAATGACGTCAGAAGGTCGTTGAATGACCTCGTGTATCAGGCAATTCCGGGAAAGATATTCTCTTGACGCACGCACTACTATTGTACCAGTCATGCAAGCTACAGTAGTCTCGAAATGGCGGACTTTTTAAATCGCAGGAATAAATAAAATAAGTATCGACGATCCTCGTTTAATATCCAAAATAAACAAAAAATAAAATTTTGCAACTTTTATTTCTGTTACAAACGAATATTCAATACAATAATAAATTTCTTTTCTCTCAAAACTTTGGCCGTTTTTTCGGTTTTAATTTGTAACACAGTTTTATTAGTTTTCTTTTCCTTATTAATAAGCGAATATATAGAATAAGTAATCCTTTCTCAGAGCTAATAATGTTGCTGGCACCCTTAAAAACTTGTTGAAATTAATAAAACTAAGCAGGTCGTTTTATGTTCTGAATTATTTACGGGCTAATTGTGGACCTACAGTATAAAATCGCACCTTTATAGGATAGTTTCGAATTGAATGCAAATTTGCAACATTGCACTTTCAACTTGTACCATCGTCCAAATTGTATGTGGACTGCGACCTGTGCCACATTGTAAAGATGAGCAAAGTAAAGTCAATTAACAGACAAAAATCGTACCCTTTAATAAAATGTAGTAACCTAAAATGCTAAACTTTATCTATTATAGCTTTACAAAAATAAGAGAAACGCTAATGACATCAGTTATCAGTCAGGGTGCCAGCTACATACGACTCAAGATAATTATTTTATCACACAAGTTCGATCAACTAATCATCCAATAGAAACATGAAATTGACCAATTAATTAAACTCCATCGCGAACACAGATTAAGGCACCGACATTTGAGCAACTCACTTCAGTTGCATTATAATAAAATTAAAAGGGAGAGTCACAGTAGTGTGAACTCTAAAGCTTAATAATTTTAAAATTTAAAATACAGTATCTAACTTTGTAAAAGAAAGCGCTTAAGATGGCCAAATATTAATATCTTATGTTCATCTTACAAATTGTAATAAGAATCGCATTTAATAGAAGAATATATAAATTATAATAAGTCATAAAAATATTGTTCAAATTAAAACGCGGGGTAAAAATATGCAAAAAAAATAACGCAAAATAGGATTAATTTCTTTTCTCTAGCAACTTTAAAAAATAAACTAAAAATACAAATGAAAACGAAAAGAAATTCTTACTCTAATGTAAAAATGCAAAAAGAAAAAATACAATCGCCAATTTCTACAGACTTTGATAAAAATTGGTTTTAGAGATTCAGTGAATAATAACAGAGTACAGTTAGTAAAAAAATTGAAAAAGAATATTATGCAAATTATTATTTGAAACATTTCTTTGTTAAGAAATTCAAAATAAACTTAAAAACAAATTTTTTCTAAATTACTGACTTAGCATTCTTATGAATGAGATTCTATGGATATAATATTATATCGTATATATAAGTTTTTTTTTTTTTCTATAATTAAATTTATCACAAAAAAAACATTGAACTGGTTTCAATTGCTGCCAATTATTTATATTACTATAATAATCACACCGTTCAAATGCGAAAACGCAATGTTTTCAGCAAAATTGCAATAAACGGTTTAAATGTTTTAACTTGGCTTGATGAAGAAAAACGTTTTGTTTTATGGAAGCGCTTACACATCTTTTCCTATTTGAGCTGTAGAGGGTACAAATAATTTAAAAATTAAAACCAAATTTAAAAATTTGTTTGGTTTCAATTAGTAAAATAAATCGAGATTGTTCCCTCAAGTTGAGTGCAGCTTTTAAATCCACAATAAACACGTTGAAAATAAAATACAAAATAGATAATCTCACTCTTCTCTTTCCTGACTTTCTCTGCTGTTTTTACGACCATAGACAAATTCAATTGGGCTGCTGCTCAGACAATGCGTTTCCGGTTTGAAAAATTCTGAAGTCTACGAATAAAATTTAATTTTAACATCTAATCATCATTAAAATAAAACTAACAAACAAACCTTTTTCAAAATAGTTGGATTGTTTTGAATTATCTTTGCCAAACACTTTGGTGTAGCAGTCGAATAAGGTGATCGAGAATAATCTAACAAAGCTGCTCTCGAGTAAACAATTGGAAAATTTAAATCCTTAACTATAGCTCTGAATGATGATTTGTAATCTTTTTCAACCAGTTCCTCATCTTCTTCTTCGTCTTCATCATCATCTTCTTCTTCATCCTCATCGTCATCAGAATCATTGGCAGAACTAACAGCAGCGATTGGTGTCGATTCATGAGATATGCACCGACCGGTTATTCGAGCTGCTTTGGTTAACCGATGACCATTTCTTTCACCCCATAATGTAGCGGTTGAAGCCGAAGTAACCGAACTAGTCATTCCACCAAAGCTTACACTGCGAGTCAAAGGTGTGCGAACTTCATTCGTTGGAGATGTACTGCCAGCAGATTCGTCATCAGACAGTGTCAACAATTCATCTAAAGGCTAAAATCATAAAAAAAAAAAAATTAAAAAATTAAATACAGTAATAATTGATTGACTAGTTAAAAATATTATTTTAAATTTTGAGTTTTTAACATTAAATTTCTAAATACTACATTTTGAAAATAAATTTTCTTGATTTTCAGCAAAGTTCAAGAACAAAGATTAAATAAATAATGTTTTTAATTCAATTATAGCCTTATTGAAACTAATTCTCAATTTCCTCAATTATAAATTGAAACCTCATGGGATGTCCTTTTAGCGTCGCCAGCGAAATATTCCTCCAAAACTAATTTAGCAGTCTAAAAAAATATAAATGACATCAGTTGTAAAATAAATTAAACTGTTATAGAAAAGTTGATAAAAATTACTCGAATAACATCCAGTTTCGACCCTGCTAATTTAATTAAGTCTTGACCGACGTTAACAGTGTATTGATATTCGCCGAGCGTAGCGTCATTCATTGACATACTGTGAAGTATTGAAGGCCTGCTTTCCAAAGAAGATGTCAGTTTTCGAATGTTGGAAGACGATTCGGAAGTTTGCAACGGATTTGCTCGATCCTAAAATTAAAAAATGCAAAATAACAAGTTCTACTTAAAATTATGTTGACAACTAATGTTTTACTCTAATTGGCGAAGTATTCCTCACAATCGTTTCTTCAATTAGCTGTTGCGCATATCTATTAAGGTTCAAATAAAAATTCTAATAAAATTGTTTTTTTTTAGTTCTAAATACAGTAAATATACATACCCAACTGCATTTTCAGTTGGACCCGTTATCTGTACCAATCGATCTTTTGCTCCTGGTAATACTAAAAAATAAAACATTGTAATTATATTTCATTTGATTAAAAAACAAATACGTCAATCAAGTTAACAATAATAGTAATGTTGCTTGTCAATATAAACCATGCTATTAAGTTTATACAGTATTTTATATTAAAAAAAACGCTTTCCGTATCACAAGCAATTAGTTTTGATTAGATATAATTAACCATATCAATACTAATAATAATTTATTACATAGCCACACCACAATTTCACCTCTTTGAAATGAAACAATAGTTCCACTAAGTTCTTCAATCATGTGTACCCTTCTGCCTTTTATTCCCATTACTTAAAAATATGTGCATAAAATAATTTAGCCACCACTTTATGACAATAAGTAATACGTTGTAGAAAGTAAACTTCAAAGATAAAAAAAATGAGATTTATTTTTTACCTTTTCCAGAATCAGCGTTATGAATCACAATTTCGTCTTTGAAGTAATTTTTTAAAGGAATTCTAAAAATAAAACAATAATTATACAAAAATTTATTTACTTTTTCCACGATTAACTTGTTAATAAATCAAATACTTTGCGGGTTTTCCGAATTTTCCTGAAGATTTTAAAACTTCTCCAGGAGCCAAGGCAATATTATTCGAATTTAACGGATTGGAAGAGGAACTAGTAGACGATGAAATTGGTGATGTGGAAGTAGGTGATGAAGAAAGCTGAATTCCGTTATTTGTATTTACGTTTATGCTGTTGCTGCCGTTGTTAAACGAATTCAAAGTTGCCACCGCATTTTCTGTATTCTAAAAAGTTAAAAAATGTAAATTTAACATGTTTTTTTTTTAAAAAAAACCTTACTACTCAAATACTGTACCTCTAACTCGATTAATTTGGCTTTATAAAAATGTTCAATACCGTCCCCACCTTTCCAACCGGAAGCTCGAAGTTCAATTATTTCTAACAATCGCAGACGGCTTGAAATTTCTATTAGTCTATTTCGAGCAGCGTCACGAAGAGCGATAAAATATCGATCCATTTGCACTAAAATTAACGTTATTAATAAACTTTACTTATAATGAAAACTGAATATGCTAACTGCTGTCCTTTCGTTCCAAAATGTGCCCATAAGTTTTGAGTTCTTTGCAAATCTGACTTATCTTTTGCGTAACAGAAGACGTTTCTCCAGAACTCAAATGTTTCACCAAATCGTCCAAATCATTGAGAACGTTATCGCTGACTAAAATTAGTAAAAATAATTAAAACAGTATTATTAAACAGGGTAATTAAATTACTTAATTAATTGTAACCTTCTGTAAGCGAAGTAACAGCTGAGTTTGCGATGTCATTCGTTCCTTTCCGTGACGACGATATTAGGGATCTAACTGCATCCACAGAGCGAATTGGTTCCAGCTTCATTATTGATTTACTAGCCGATTTTTTCAACATCTTCGCTCGTGGAGCCTATAAAACCATTCATTTGGTTAATAAAATTCACAATACCTTGGAAGTTGATTCCCAAATAAATAAATATAATAAAACCTTAGTTATCAACTGAAGTAGTTTGACGAAAAATTGAGCAACGCAGCATTAAATATCGATAAAATATTTACAAAAATATACAAACGGCAGCAACAGCACAAGGCAAAAGCGTATCATTTAAAGAGATGAAGTCAGTCTTCTTAAAAGATAAAAATAACTCAAGGTACCAACCGAGTTAAAAATAACTCTCGTTCGATGACGTACGTATACGAAAACATACATTCAAAGCAAACAGGAAAACATAGATTTTTAATTATTCCCGCTTTTATATATATAGTCAATTAATGCGCCCAAAAAATATTTACAGGAAATTTTCTCAACTACATGTATTGCAAATTTGTGCCAAAATTGTAGAGAAAAATGTTCTCTAAACAAGTTTCACGCATGTCCGTCTCAATAATTTATTAAATTAATAATGCGTGACTGTTCCAAAATGTTGACACTTTTATAACCGTTGAAGAAAAAAATGAAAAGAAAAAAAATTATATAGAAAAAAAAAATACCTCTGAAGTTTTGTCGTCGTGTTCCATTGACGAACTATCAACGTCATTCTTATTAGAAGAATAATCTAAAGACAGAAAATTAATTCAGTTAAATAATTTCAATTACTCACTCGAAAAGCATGGCCAAATAAATGTGACCTTGAGATTGCTGCGCGTCCGCTGGAACAGCTGTTTGAATGGGTGGCTCAAGTTGAAGAGCGCGGACTCGTAGGAGGGCTTTGGATGCTGATTTCGGCCGCATCATGCTTTGATTTCTATCTTGTCAAATAAAACTCTGTTATTTGACCTAATTTTCTCTCATAAATGTTAACTTTAGATTTGAGAAAGAACTTACATGTTTGCCCTACTTAATGTAGACTTAAGTTCATTCACCTGTTGGATCGCGACGCACCGTTCATCTTCAAAAAGTTGCAATTAATAATTAAAATTAAATTTTTGACAATTAAAGCTTAATGGCTTATATTCTAAATGTATCTTTATATCAAAATTAATTTAATTTAAACCTTATAGTTCTAATCATACCAACTTTCTTCGCTTTAACACAAGAAGAAAACAACAGCGTTGACCGTTACTTTGTCACCCGAATGACCCGACTCGTAACTGTGTGATCCGACTCACTCAACTCACCCGATTCCACAAATCAAAATATCGATTTAACCTTTCTATAGCATCGATTTCCTTCAATTTTGAAAAAAAAAAATCGTACAAATTTCTTTTTAAATTAAAATGCAATTTCTTTCTGTCATTTTTAATATTATTTTATATACCGTATGTAATTTCTGTAAAAGGCCAACGAAACTTTTATGCCAAAATGTTTTTTTTTACCAATCTCGAAAAAAAATAAACCGGTATTAAAATTAAAATTTTAAAAAATCAATACCGGTAAATAAAACTATTAAAAATTAGTTATTCTAACTTTTCACAAAGGGGAAAATATTTTTGCATTCGCATAATTGCATTATCTAAATTTCGAAAATATTATAAATGTAATTACTGGGTAATTAAAAAAAAATGTTTCTAAATTAAATTTTAAAAAAATATATAAAGTCAACAGGCAATCGACTATAAAAAAACTAACCAGGAACTACGATGGTTAATTTGAATATTTTAAAAAATAGGACAAAAATTAGTAATTTTCGTGGTATGGCCGATGATGTCATTCTCATGATAATAATTATAAAGTAATAAAGGAACAAATCAAAATTCTCAACTATAATTTAAAACAAAATTCAACATAAAAAAAACATTTATTTTGGTTTATATAACCTAAGCATAAACGAAAGTTATTCCCATTCTGTTTAAAAAACAATAACAACAGTTACATTTCTAAAACTTAATAAATATATTTAATTCAATTCATTAGAACAATGGTTCAAGAAGGATTGTTATGTCGAATGTGAAAATTAACAACATATTCTGCATTAGTTCTTTGCACACTAATTGCAAACGGATCAAATGGATGAAAAGTAAAAGCCACTAATCTTCTGGCAGCAGGTGGGGGATTTCTTCCTAAGACGCCAGCGTGAATTTTAAACTTGAGTAATCCCGAATCTCTGGTATAAAACCTAATCAAGAAAAGACCATTAAACACCATCATGCTAAAACTTGTCGCTCTAAATAAAATTTTTTTGGTACCTAATAGGATGATCTCCGCAAGCTTTAGGGCGTTCCATCAACGACACCCATTTGTCATCATAACTAAATAGTGATAAATCTAAATATGGAGAACTACTGTACGATTGCGAACTGATAGGCAATTGTGTTAAAAGACGTTTCACAGCCTCGTTATTTCCACCAAATTTTGCATTGATAATAGTCTGCTTATACCTCTGTTGAATTAATCTATTTTTTTTTTTTTTATAAAATTATTATTTCAGAAGAAATTAATTTCATTTAGAAACTTTATTAGTTTTACCTTGCGTGAATGTTACTGGACGGAGAACAAGGAAATTGGCAATCCAAATGAAGACTGGCATTTCGAAACAAGTCACAAAACGTTTCGAACAATTCTAAAAGTTCCTCAGAAGTGTTTTCATAAACTGCCAAAACCTATTGATAAAAAACAGCCAGTTAAACTCACTTCTAATTAAATTTAATTTCAAATAATATATAAAGAAACCGAATCAATAATTCTAACTTCATTCAAGCAATCAATTTCAAAGGGTAACCTGAGAAATACACACCTTTGTAGACTTCATATTGTAAACGACAAAAAAGGCTGGTTGAGAACTGGGATCGCTAACTCTTAAAGTCACAACATCTTCGCTGGCATATTTCAGCAACAAATGCTCTTCGTCTAAAAGTTGCATTTTCCACAACCTTAAAAGTCGAAACTGATCGAAATACTGATAAAACTTTCTTAACGGTCTTGGAGAATTTTCTTTTTGACTTTCACTCAACGCTCTTCGATAGAGAAAAGCCAAAAGGCGATGTTTTAAAGAGTTGAGCGTGTCTTCGTTGTAAGGTCTATGGGGTTGGTTATGAACCATAAAATTAGTCGAAGATAAAGAGAGAACGTATTCATCGTCATCGTAACATAGTCTTCCTATATTACAAACATCAATGAACATACCATCCGACGCCACTTGAAATACGTAAATAGTCTGATGCTGTACTGAGAGCACAGCTAACGTGTCGCGGTACAAATACAAACCCTGATTATGAGATAGGAAAATTTTGTCGATTTTAAAAGTTCGACTATCACATAAACTACCGTTGATTAAATCAACAACGTGAAGTGAATAATCTTCTAATGGGTATCTGGGATTAGGAAAGACGGATTCGTTGTTACGATTGACATCGAAGTGCGATGGATGCGGCTCTTCTGGAATAAAACTCGCCGAACCCACAATAACGAAACGACTGTCATCTGTAAATAAACTACATTCTCGGTTTAATTGTTCCCCGTTCGATGCCACAGTTACCACGTGTTTTAAACGAAAAAAACGTTCAAAAATTTTACTACGAATAGATAAACCTTCTTGATGATTTACTGAGTTGGCGGTGTATTCTCCGCGAACGTTCTTCAAGAGGTTTTCAGCGACAGATGGACCTTGGTATTCATAAATTTCAATGGACGTTTGATCGGAAGATATAGCGACAAAATGACTGCCGTCAGGAGAAAACTTCCGTAAAAAGCACGGAGGCTTTTCGACGTTGACAACTGTAAGATTTGGAAAAATATTCTGATGAAATGCACGAGCAACGTGAAACTGAGTGGCGGCTAGACTCAAATGGGTCTCACGCTTTATTAACCGCAATACCACGTTTTGTGGAGGTATCTTACGAGCTGTCACAGATAAATTTAAGTTGTCAGCGGATGCTTCGTGTTGAGAAAATTTTCTTTTGACACTCATGGCTATCGGTGGGAGTTATGGATGGATTCCAAACATTTTTTTAAATATAAAACTACACATAAACATTATTCGCGCAGTTAAGAACATTGCAAACTTCATAAAATAAATTTAAAAAAATAGAATACAAAATATATTTTTAAAAAAATTGATGCACCGGTAAACACTTCTAACCAGATCCCATAGCCGCTGAACCGATTCGGGTTTCTAATGTACAGTACAATGGTCCTGAAGGGACATGTTAGCAAAGATCTTATACACTAAGATACGCGACTCCTATACCTTATACATGGGAGAAAAGGAATGCGCTACAGTGCTGC
>JAQGAZ010002796.1:0-15216 GCA_034692225.1 Polydesmus complanatus
AGCTAAAATATATAGTCAACAGGACAACTGATTGCGGGATATAAATGATCCGAATCTGATTAATTCTTTTGGCCTAAATTATTAACGATCCTCCGCGATTAACGCAACCCCGAGTTAATTAGCCCCATTCTTATTAATGAATAATTATTCAAATTTAATTTAATGATATTTTAATTAAACTTTATTAATTTTAATATCACTATCCTTGTCCTGTTTAATGAACAATAATTGTGGTAAATAATATATTCACCACCCTGTACATAACATTTTGCTGCGAAGGCCTTCAAGAATTTATTAATGTTTTCATCAGTTATCCATCTATGTTTCCCAGGCATCCTCAATTGGTTTGCTGAAATGTAGTTAGTGCCCTTGATGCAAATACTGTAAACCAGACAATCTGCTATTTGATAGGCTAAAGTGAAACTAAATTGAATGGTGTTATCTGTACATTGAATAAACAGGTTGTCAAGATTATAATGGTGTATATTAGTTGCACAGTTAATTGTGTTTCATTTCATTTCATTTCATTTTAAATTCATGTTTATTCCGGTAATTTAGTTCCTTTTGATAATATACATTTTAAACGCTGCACATATTTTAAAGCATAGGATTCGCGCGTTATATCGCCGCAAACCATCCAGAAAAGGCATCATGGGAACCTTTCGATACAGGATGCCGCCCTTCCAAAGTGGTCTGGATCAGTGCACATAGAGGGGTGGAAGAGCACAACAAATTATTACTGTTATTTTAGTTAGGAAGAACATTGATAGTCGTAAAATGAGTTTATTAGGCAAACAAGGATACACAAAAAGGTGACACTAGTCAACGTAATAGAGTTAGTTGAAGTTAATATCAAACCATATATTTAAAGATTTTAAGATTATTTAGGAACATATTAAACTATTTATATTAGCTAGTAAGTTGTTTCATAGATCTCAGCCGTAAGTGAATGCCGTCTGAGAATGATTTATGAAACTGAATCTTTCTAAAAGAATTTTGTCGAGTGTGTCAAATGTCATTAAAGATGTGTAATCTATCTCTCCTGTAGCTAGAATAAAGTTCCAAAGCTTACAACCTGCATACGTGATATTGAATTTTGTTAAAGCATTTAGTGGGATTGGCACTACTAATTTTAGTGGTTTTCTTGAGCAACGGATTAGTATTATTGTTTTAAAGCATTTGATATTGAATAAGTGTTAATAGAATTTGATACCTATATTTCGTAAGTAGAGTAGTTCTGGCGAGAAGCATATCTTTGGTATTCTGTTAAACATTATATAGAATTTCTTAACTTGTAAATCCAGAGTTGATCCCCAAAAGTTATTAACCCAGACCGCAACACAGTACTCGATGTGGGAACGTACAAGCCCATTGTATATATTCTGCCGTTGTCGCCGGTTAGAAATACCCTTGAGAGAATGGAGCAGCCATTTTATTCTTCTGATGTATTTTGTGAGTTTTTGGATGTGAACATTCCATGATAGTGTCGGTGTTAAAGTAACACCTAGTAACTTAAATTCATCGCCTGTATTTATGGCATGTGCCCCCAAACTTAATTGCAAGCCATATTCTATGGGATTTAGTGCACGAGAACCACTTAAGTTGAACAACATTGCAAATGTTTTGGTCAGGTTCAAAAATAAAAAGTTTGATTTTGAGTAAATGTCGAGGCACCTGAGATACGAATTAACAGATTGATTTAGATGTAGTGATGTTTTGGCCCCGAACAGCGGGGTCAAGTCATCTGCAAACATGGCCGCATCAAAGTGAACATTGTTTGTCTTAATTGGTAGGTCTGGGGACGCAGCTAGCATTGCTGGTATGGGAATGTCACTAACGAAAAGGTCAAATAGAATTGGGCCTATTGAAGTGCCCTGAGGCACTCCAATTGAGACTTCTCTGCCACTGGAAATGATTCCGTTTAGTTTAACATGTTGGTCTCTCCAGTAAATAGGACAGTAGAAAGGTGGAGAATATGGGACCCAATCCTCCTCGCCACAGTTTCGGTATTAGAAGATCTGGCTTGACAGTATCGAACGCCGCCGTAAAATCAACGAAAATAGCTAATGGGCATAGTCAGTTCTCTGTACATTCTGTGATGGTCATTCCTGGTCTAAACCCGTATTGGTATTCATGGATCATGTTTGTTATCTTAACTAATTGATTCATTTGCAAATTGTTGTTGCTGTTTTTAATTGAAATAGAGAAAAAATAATAGTTTTTCGTAATGATTTAGTATACTCTTCTCCCTCTACTCAAGGAAGAATGATATTACAATTGATCAGACAGCAGGTTAACATGGCGCGTAATGCATAGCGCGCGCCCTAATGAGTACTTATGTATACTATGCGCCGCCAGTTTCAAATCACAAATTTATATTGTTGTATTAATTCTCGCTGTTACTCTAATAACAGGACACCAACTCTCGCCTACAAAATATGTCTGTCTATTAGACCATCTACACGTCTATATGTTGCTGGAAAAAGCCGCTAGTTCGTAGTAATCAAGAAAATCAACATTACTCGGCATTTCGCACCACACTATGCTCTCTACTGCCCATCCAACCTTCCCTTTGCCGCCCCAGTCTCACCCCGAATGGGTTTAGCTACGCATATTCAACAATCTTTACAATATTGACACTCGTCTGAAGAGGATAGATAATAGATAGAAATTACAATATATATGTTGACAGACAGAGGGGATTTACAAAACAAAACAGAACAAATGATTAGTTTGGACCAAACAGTTTGAGTTATGGTGCATTTAATTATATTTAACGTGGTGATACAGTTAATAATCCAGACCGCTTTACTTACGAAGTTTTATGATCATGAAAATGAATTTTGGCTAAGCATTTCTCTTTGGTCTCGTCGATCCCTTCTATTATCGTGATTCCCTCTGCTTTCTTATCGCTTTTCTCTTCTCTTATCCAGGCTATGTTCAATATCACACGTTTCCCGTATCTGATCGGCGCTCCGCTTCTCACTTCTTTCATCCAGGTGGTATTCTTTCCTAGGTTAGCCACTCACCGCTCGGAATTATCTGTAATATATACTAAACAAGTGGTAATTATTAATAATTCAGTCCAGGAGATGATCGCAACACGACCACGCTCGAAATAACGTTAAAAGATGGCGATTGTGTTATTCAGGTTTCTACGTTCGGTATGGCGCTTCAGCTAGAAGCTTGTTGTGTTTTATACGCAAAAAGCTCTATTATGCAGATGTGTATTATAATTCAAAAACTGTCAGGTGAATTGCTAGTAAGACGAGACTAATAATTTTCATACTGACAGCTGATATCGTTCAACACATTGACGTAACTGTCTGTGGCAGTCCCTATCGCTTATCTTTATTCGTGGGCGTTAAAAACCGTTGAATTTAATTGCGCAGGCCTTATACTTGACCGCGCGTATTCTGTACGTGTCCTTGACTACCACTTATCATGAACTAGTGTCCTTTATTGTATTGTTGTTGCTGTTTTTAATTGAAATAGAAAACAAATAAGTTTTTCGTAACGATTTAGTATACTCTTCTCCCTCTCTTTACTTCTATAGTGCCGAACAATCAACAAATACAGAATATCACCTGATTCTCTAGTATCGTCATTGAAATCGCCCATAAAAAAGGCCTTTTTACCCAAGGGAATATCTGAAATAACTGAGTCAAGCTAAAGCTAGTGCTAATTCCATGTCACTTCTAGGTCCACTTAACACTTAGTACCGCGCACCGATAAACATTTAGTATGTAAATATCGTGACAGATCGTTATCAGCTGATACTCTATATAAGGCAAAACTTCCGCCGTAACCAAAGTTGCTGAAAGGTCCTGTTTAGCATAAATACACACGCCGCCTCCTTGCTTATTGTCGATCCTAAAATTAGATATCAAATCAAAATTATTTATGTCTGACATAATTTTGTTTTCATTGGCCCATGTTTCCTGAAATGAAAATATTGCCCTTTTGTCCGAAAAAGATTCGACCATTGCTAAAACTATAGCTGGCTTTGAAAAATAAGAGCCTAAGTTGGTAGACATTATCAAAAAGTTATCATCTTCAATAGCATCATTCAATTCCTCCAGCATCAGTAGGGGCCTAAAATTCTCAAAGAGATCGTTAATAAAGTCCGTATCTATCACATTTTCGTCATCATCAAGTGGGTTATGCGCCATCTCGTTGCTTGTGCTCTGGAATAAAGTAGCTGCCTTTCTTAGTCATATAATCAGATCCGTCCATCGAGCACCGGAATTTGTTTTGTTTTGAGAAAATAAGTCATTGTGTTCCACGATATTAGTTTATTAAGCACTGTATAATGTTTGTTAAAGTTCTACCAGAGTTTTTTAAAAAAGCTTTTCTAACAGCTCAGTAGTTAAAAAAAATCTTAAATAATATAAAATTAAACGAAAATAGTTAGCCTGAAAAAATTATTAAAATTCGAGTTTGAGAATAAAAGGTGTAGAAACAAAAGAAGAAAGAGAAAAAGACAGAGAAAAAGAAGAAAGTAAAAAAGAAAAAAAAAAAAGAACAAAGAACGAAGATACAGAAATCGAAAACAGTAAAATAGACAAGAAAAAGAGAAGAACTAGAATGATTGATAATGGAAATGGTAGTGGGGGTAAGGGGTGGATGGTTCTGAACTGTCCACAGCAGCGGCATGGAGATGGTTTCAACTGAAACCGAAAAACTACATAAAATATAAAAATATAAAAAAGAACTGAAAGGAGCGACGAAAGGACATAGAGAGAATTAAAAAGAAGTAAACAGAAAAATAAACAAAAAAATAACAGAAAAATAAACAGAGACAGTAGTATAAGAGCGTAAGAAAGATACAGAAGACGTTGTATAGAGGACACTGAGAGAGCAGTCAAAAAAAAGAAATCAATTGCACTTATGAGTGTGAAAGTACAAGAACAAGTAGCGTTATGAGAATAAACATTTATAAAATTAATAGTTGAGAACAACAAAAAAAAGAACAATACGGTAGAAATTTTAAACTGAAGGTGCGCAAGCTACAGAAAAAATAGAGAACAGAAAACTAGAAACCGCAGGATAAAGAAAAAAAATTTCAGTAACAAAATCTAAGCCATCCCACTCCAGAAGCAAGCCAAAACAGTTAAAAAAAAAAGAAAAATTTACAACTAATCTAATCTTAATAAGATGTCTCCTTAGGTCAGAGAACGTTGTAACTTTTCCACAACAGGTGTGTTAAACATCATTACAGTTTTATGCACTGGCTGGCTTTGTGGCGTGGAATTATGAGAATCATGAGCATTGTCTTCAGCATCTAAGAAATTAATTTTAAGTCCGGATTGAGATGATGCTGCTCTTTCCGTCTTCCCACGTGTTCCATCCCTTTTAAATCTCTTCTTTGTAGATGCAGACATTATTTTGCCTAAAGAAAATAGTGGAAAATTATTAAAGTTGTGATCATAATTAGCAAGGTTCCTTCGTTGTTTCGAAATAGGAAGTTTTTTCAGGTTTTGTTTATTTTTAACAATATGTCCAGTCGAATTCCTACCTTGCTTAGAGCTATCGATGCTCACCTTATTTGGTGCTGTTGGTGCTGAAGTTGTAATGTTACTGCTTGAGCCGGATATACTTTATTACCATTAGTTTCGACATTTGGATTATTTTGCTTCGTCTTACCGCTAGTTGACTTATCTGCAGACCGTAGCCATTGATTGTTTTGGATGGCAGTTGGATCTGAAACCAAAGATGACCGTTGTGGAAGAGGTTTTTGCTCATCTGATTTATTCTGCTGACTCAACTTCAATTCATCCTCTTCTCTTTGCTTTTTTAATTCTTCACTCTGGGTCGTTAGCTGAACTTCGCCTGTAAATGCTTCGTATACTAGTCCGTTGCAATAAAGTAAGTTATATCGTTGTTTAAAATCGTTAAGATGTTCTTTACCATACCGCATTAACGCTTCACGACATCCTTGGGTAAATTTAGAAAAATCTTCCGTTATTTTCTGCTGTGATACCACACCTGTTTTTAATGTCCAGTACTTTCTGTAATTACCGCTTTGACGTATAATTTTATTACATTCCACTGTATTATTAAAGTTTACAATTATCGTAGTGTCGTTCAGATCTCTTGACCCCACCGGATGTGCCACATGAATAGCTGTTGAGTCTAATTTCACGGATTCCACCAATGAGTCTCTAACCGCTTGTAAACAGTCTTCATACCTGCATGAGTTCGTTTTCATATGCGTAAAACAGAGGTTATTGCGTTTCATTCTGTCTTCCATTAAAGATGTTCTAATCAGTGAGTTGCTTTCAGCTTCCTCCGCTCTTTTTATCGCTGCCTTAAGATCTCCTTCCAGCATTTCCAGTCATGCGTAGAAGTTTTCATTCAAACCTTGCTGATGTAATTTTTCCTCCTCAAATTCATTTCGTAATGTCGTAACGGAATCCGCAACTTTGGTGATCCTTTCAACAAGATTGTCCTTCAAGATTTTTGTTTGATTGTCTAATAGTTTCTTAATCTCGGGCATGGTAACAGACATCGTTGCTCTGTTAATAAGTATTTCAAATTAGTATCGTCAATTATTTATAATAGAATTTATACTTATAACCAGTACCGTTGCAGTATTGACGTCAAATTGTTGGGTTCGTAATTAGGGATAAGTTTGTACGTATTTATATCGTTAACCTTAATAATTGCGCAGTATTAAGGCATTTGGCATGTAGCTTACATGGGCTTTACATAATTAACTAACTACCTTATTCTAGGATATTTACCTAAAATAGACACATAAACAGTTCAATTATTTGTTTTTGCTGAAAATTTTTGTCCACGTTGCCACTGCCTTATAGCCAAAATATACAATTAGCAGATGTTCCGTACTCGTGGCTAAAATAATCCCAATTACAATTACGAATCCCCAATTTATAATTCAGGATATATTTAATATAATTTATTCACCTCCAATTCGCGGTATCTTTCCGAAAGTTATTTCGGCGCTCGTTTTCAAATTTTGAATTTCCTTAATACGCCATCTAGCGATGAATCCGATTGATGTATTTGACCAGTGATTTTAAAAACGTTTTTCTAACTTTTTTTCGTACCTCGGTGTTATTTATCACCAGTTTCTGTTCTAAATTAATAACTTTTATTAGATTACTCTTCTGCCGCCCCAATCAGTTATAGTTTACCTCTTTAATATTTAGCAACAATTTCTGAGTTATATCCTCTACTCATCTCCAATCGACAGTCGCTTATCTATCACAATTAGTCGTCGAATTTATTTTAATCTCCAACCTTTGTTCCTAGGCAGATAAACCCTGTTACTTTATTACTTCATAAACATAATAATTAATATACCTATTAAATCAACACAATATCGCTTTGAATTGTGTTCAAGTCGACGTATCTAATCGTCACTACTCTCCACGTGCTCCTAATCAGTAATTTCAAAATTAGTTTTGTTATTTCAATAAATTGTATTATACCATACCCTTCGTTATTCCCCCTTAGCAATCGCCTCCTTAGCTACTAACTAGTTTACTTTTTAGTTATTTTTTTTTTCAAATAAAAAATTTTTATTAAGCAAAGGAAACGTGCCTAACACTCATCACGAACACAGTGAATGTACAATAATTAGCTATGTCGAGAAGGCGGGACCACATCACGGTGGAATGCTCTCTCTGACGTCACTCCCATCTCCGTAGGCGCTTCCTCAAAGCTCCCTCAGGCAGAGTGTATTAAGGGCACCAACGGTACGGTTGCTCTTATGCTCTCTCAAATAAATTCAACTCAATTCAACTCAACCAACGATTACAGTAAGTCTTATTCCGCACCCAAATTATCTCACTTAGTCCCCCAACTGACACGATTCCGGCAACTGGCGCAGTTGGAGGGATCGAGGGTGAAAAAAAAAAGAGAAAAAATTTTTTTTTTGAAAAAAAAAAAAAATTCGAAAAAGTGCGTTTTTTTTTTTCGAGAATTCGGTTTTTCAACATTTCCTATGTGTTGAAATTTGATTCCCGCCACCAGCCACAACAACTGCACAGAAAAAATATATAACTACAACTGGGAATCTACTAGGATGAGAACAAAGGATGTCTTTGGTCATGCTTTGGTGAAAATAATAACATTTCCCGCCGTTTTACCTGGCAAAGAGAAGTGATAAAAAAAAAAAAATTTTCGCGAGTTAAAACAATCACACTGTAAGACCAAAATTTTATTTGTTAGGCCCCACTTCTTTGCAATTAATTAAATAGTTTTTTTGCCCAAAACCCCTGCCCAAATTTTATTTTATTGAAAATTTAAAATACCATTAACTTCTTTTAAAACCGGAAGTCAATTGTTTTCATTAAATTATTTTTGCCCAAAACCGCAGCACAAATTTTTTTTTTTTGAGAATTTAAAGTACCATTAATTTTTTTGAAACCAGAAGTCCATTGTTTGCAATTAAAAGATTTTCTCGGCCAAATTCTGCTGTTTAACTGTTAAAATAACTTACAAAACGAAAGTTTGTAACGCTGGTGCTACAACCTGACATTTGCAGTGAGTCACAGTGCTCAACCAGCTTGGCAGCTTTGGCTTGGAAGCTTTAGCACTCAACATGGCGACGTACAGTCGCCTCTAAAACTCGTGGTTGGAATTCTTATTTTGCACTATAACATCTTTTGGGATAAATCAGAATAATAACACGAGCTAACGTTGCCTAACGAGCATAACGTTGTCATGTGAAAAGTCCTGTTCTAACGTTAATAACAATTGTAAATGCATGAAACTGTAATAACACTTAAATAAACGTAATATAATATAGTCCACTAAGCAAAAAAACCAATCTTTTCTAATCTATACGACTAATAACAAAATAGTTACATTGATAAATATCGAAATTCAAATCGGGCACGTAACGCTACTTCCCTCATCCCCCACTAGAGGACCTATAAATTACAAAGTAATTAACTACAAATATCTACAGTTAAACTATAAATTATAGTTTATTATAATTTATATACTACTATAAAGATGATAATGAATTCTTGTAAATCATAGTTAATTTAATTAACACAGTCAGAAACCTTTTCTACGAATCATTATCGCGCTCGAAACTCATAAATTGCCGTAAAATACCCGCTAGGGTCCCTAGTAATCAACTACCTAAGATTACCAATTAGAAAAGCAACCGCTAGGATCGCTATAAGCTCACTTTCTTCGTAAAGAACACCACGTTTTAAAAATAGTTACTTGGCACTTAACATGGCGACGTACAGTCGCCTCTAAAACTCGTGGTTGGAATTCTTATTTTGCACTACAACATCTTTTGGGGTAAATACTTAATTATTAAGGATATATAATATCAATTATAAACTAAAAACATTATTAAACATTAATATAAGATAAATCAGAATAATAACACAAGCTCAACTTGGATCATAACGTTTGACCTATATCCAATTTCAACCAACTAAAACTATACAGTCAACATTCAACAAATTTAGGTAGAGATAGAGGATTAAAACGGATAACGAGGATTGAAAGCGACATTTAAATTATAGTTTTTAAAAGGCTTATTATAACTGTAAAGTCGCGGAATAACGACGAGGAAAGAACCAGTAGCGGAATAGAGGAAATAAACATTACATCATCATTAAGTATTAACCCAACATAAGTAATTAATAACGATTATTATCATTAATTACAACCACGATTGATCTATAGACCTGAACATTTATATGTCGAAGACCATCGGCAAATCATCCACAAACAAAAGTTACGTATCAAGAGACTAATCGAATTAACAACACGTGCTACTGACCGACCAACAATCAAACGAAGTAATAAGTAACGATTGATTACGAACGATAAACATTATAAACGCCAACCTAATGATATAATTCATATTAAGCTTCACCATTAACTGCATTAAATCCACGACGAACCCAAATTTTTCGAAACTCAAAAAAACTAAGAGGCTCAAACCAGTTGCTCAAATTATCGCTTGTATCTTCCAGGACTTATCTAAAAACCAACTCGACTCGTTACTAAAGTATTCTTTCAATTAAATTATTACAAATACAAGTTGAACAAGAACTTATATTTTTATTTAAATTTAGTTCCATATCAAATACAACTTCGCTAATTAGTATTCGAACGCACCGAAGACTAATACCTGCAAGAATCTCGTAAACTGGCCGATTATAAAGAACAGCTTATCACCTGTTCTCCCCAGTACTGCTTCAAATTATTATATATGGCATACAAGATTTATTCTATGCACGTCAAATCATCACATGAAGTAATATAAATGGAAATTATAATAATTTGATTTACCTAATTAACCACATCAATATGTTTGCACAGTTATTAATTACCGACGTCTGTTAACTTCTCTCCAAACCAACTGATCGCTTGTACTCTCCAAGCTCGTACTAAACCGTCCAGGCTTTTTTCAACCAGATCGATCGTAAAAGAAATAAAAACTCGGAAGAATTCTGATCACTTCATCTCTTCAGTCTTGACGGGCATTTTTTAACAACCACGTCATTATATCTGATTTTCTTCTGAAGTCAGGGTGAGCATAGAATTTTATAACTTAATATATTCTTCAACACTGGAAGATATAGCAAATTCCTCTACACAGAACCTAAATTAATTACATCAATTAACTTCTCTAGATAAAAATACAAAATAACTATTCGAAACAATCCTGTTTCAAATCCTCCGTGACTTGGCGGCAAATTAGTACCTCGACATTTTGAAGCAACGGCGTCTAAAATCAATTACAAGCTAACGCCATCTATTAGTGGTAATATTTCTATTTATTGACCATAATATTTTAATCGACGATTAATTACTATTAGGCTCAACCAAACTTAAATTCGGACTCGACCACCATTTTTTCTTCAACGAATTCGACTCAATAAGACTCGTAGCTGCAAATCGGCTCCATTCGAGAAAAGCGTTAACTCACCTAATTTTGTATTTAATCCATTACAGGTAATTATAATTAATCTTAGTCTACAAGTAGCCTATTTCGCAGTAACGAGTCTGCAAATTATTATATGATAATCTCGACATATAAGTACTTGATCAATTTAACAACCGATCCAACTACACAATCAGTGTCAGTTATCTTTACTTAAACTTATTTAACTCTCATGCAAAAACAACTGAAAAGCAACGTTATAAAGCGGGTAATATATTGCGCAGAAAATCGTCACTTTTTTAGTACGTATTACAATTGTAAAACATCTCCATTTATTTCTCTAGCAATGTCGTTGAACGAACCTGCGGGAAAAGAAAGTTCCCTTAAGACAATGCTCTCCAAATTACTAAGCGAGAAATTTGTGAAGTTCGAAGCAACAATGGACACAACCATAAGTACCTCTATTTCCACTGCTATCAGCCCCTTAAAGATCGACATGGAAAAAATGAAAATTGACTCAAAAAAACGAGCTTCCCAAAACAATGAAGCTTTTCAAGAACTTTTCAAGCAAATGGAAACTCTCAACCATATAACTGCAGTAAATTCAATATGACTTGACCAGATGGAGAAACAACAATACCAAGTCAAAGAAAAAACAGTGGATCTCAGGGACTGACAAAGAAGATTAAATTTACGCTTTACACATATGGGTGTGCGATCCCGCAAATCAGAAGACTGTTTCGCCGCGGTTGCATTTGTAATTGGCGAATCCATGAAAATCCAATTACTACAAACTGACTTTCAACGGATCCACACGGTAGGCGGCTACAGCTTGGATGATGTTACCATTGTAGCCTGCTGTAAAGACTCAAAACTTCGTCAAGATATTTTAGTACGCTCATCCGACTATAACAAATATTGCAAAATAAGCCGTTCCCCAAGTAAAATTACGGAAGATTTCGAAGACGAAACGGTAATTGCTAGGAGAGAACTTGTTAAATTCGCGATTGATATGAAAAAAGAGAAGTTTCAGTTAAGGTATAAGCAGCTTCATCACAATAATATTACCTACGAGTATCTTACCCTCGAGGTCGCAAACCAAAGCACGACAAAGCCTTTACAACTCATACCCGCCAATCAGATGAAACTCATCTATCCGAACAACAACATAACGAAGATAATATGGACACCCAAGAAAGTCCTCTACAAGCACCGCAACACCTCTTAGCAAATGAAGCCTCAGCTCAACCAACTAGTAATGACGCTTCTTCTGCTATTCAATCTCAAGACGTGCGAGTTACAGGCTCTCAACACTCAAAAAATTATCAGGGTCAGATTGACAACTCAAATACACAGCTAAATTCTACTCGTCGAACTGAAAACTACGAATCTAGACAACAGAAGAACACCAGAGTTATAGGAGAAGTACAAAGAGGTTCGTATTCACGAGGAGGACGAGGAGGTAGGGATCCTAGAGATGTTGGTAGGGATTTCTATCAAGATTTTTACGGAAATCGTGTCTATAGAAATGATAATAATGAATTAGATAGGGATCAACGAAGAGTTAATCCAGGCGACTACGTAGAAACAGCTGACGATCAATATAGACGTTCAAAACAACGAAATAGAGACAATCTTAAGGGTAAACCCGCAAACCATAACCAAACTCGTAATGGCCTTTCTTATCGGCAACGAAGAGATTAGTAAGAGCAATTAACCTAGAAATTTTTTGATATGCCCTATTATCTATTTCCACTCCTGATTTCCTCTCACTACCTTATATATTTATGTCTAGCTTGAACTTGGAAATTATAAACTCAGAAATCATAAATAATAATTACTTTATTAAAATGAAGATTAAATTAAAACTTTAAATTTCATACTCCTTTCTCCTTTCACCTTATCAAGATTAATGCGATAAAACTAGTTTAAAGATAAAGATTGAGAATTAGATGTAACTTTCAGCTACAAAAATGTTTTATTGAAATTAGATTAATAAGAATGTCTAATTCTAGTTTATACTTAGCTTACAGTAACCAAATTTTATTCTTACATTCTTAAATTTCTAAATTTAAATTCAATTCTATTTCCTCTAATCCCTACTTATCAAGTTCTTTGTTACATTAAAATTCACTTCTCTCTTCACTCAAATTAAACATATCTTGAAAAACGACATTTAAGCTTAAGAGAGGCGGATGGCAACCAATCTAGAATATAAGATTAGAAATTACGAGAACGACTAAACACTGTCAGGAAATTACTTTTTATTAGTAACTAGCTATTGGTTAATAAGACTCTTTCACTTTAATCTTATTCGCTTAATATTAATCACAACTTTAATAGCAATGGTTTTTAGTGAATTATGATTTTTGCAAGCAGGAAAATAGGGCAAGCTTAGTAAAGATTAATAACAATATATTATCACTCTGCCTTGCTTACAACTCTTCTCTCCCTCCTTGATGATGTAGATTCGGAAACTCATGATCGATTGGCATACAGCCGTCCATTCGCACCTCTGCCTCTAAATGCTATCACCTCAGAAGAAGCAATAATACCACTCCATCAGTCTCTACAAGCATTAGACATCTAAAACTGACGAAGGGGGATGAATTACTCGCCGCTTTAGGAAAAACAAGAACCCTACTCGCCAAAATATCCATCCCAACTATGAAAATTGACTTGAGCACCTCAAGATTCACTTTTGATGATATAGATATACAACTACTTCAAGCCGAACTAGACAATGATATTCAAATGGACACGGTAAATAATGATGAACTAGACGATGAAAGTGAAAGCGAGAATAGTTTCTCTCTTCTTCCATCACAAAATGAGATACCCCGCTTAAGCTTGGATGATGCAGAAGATGAAACCAGCATTAACTACTTAGAAATGGGAACTCAGGATCATCATTAGCCTATGAATTAGAACCCTTTCCTCATTGAATATTCTTCAACTGTTTTTTCTCTATTCTTTTTTCTTTATTTATCAGCGATAACTCTCTTTTTATTACTATTATATGAAAGCTAGTCGAAATGATTACAATGATCAAATGATTCAATAGATTTAGAATAAATTTACAGGCATTCAACTTACTACAACTTTTTTACTTGGTTTAACCACTTAAGTGATATATTGATCCTCCAAATATTATTACAAATATTATTATTTACAAACTTTGTTTTACTCTTTGAATAGGTGTGGCAATCTAACACATCTTCAACATATCATGCTTATATATAATGCTTAGTATTATTATTACGAGCATTAATAGTGTTATTAGTACCACTCCGTGAAGCTCAAAAAGCAAAAGGGCAACTTTGGTATATCCAATATTTTTGAACGGTATCTCTTTTTTGTTATTTTCATCAACAGGACAATTGTTATTATTAATCAAATTTTTGTATTTTTATCTATTTTCTCACATTCTGCCTTTCACTAATCCTTCTAATTTCACTTCTTCTCGCTTACCATTCTTTCCTTCGCTTTTCTTTTTTTTTACTTTACTTCTCTATTTTATTTCTGCTTTTCTTTTTTCTTTTTCTCTCTCTCTCATTTTCTCATCCTCTTATTGCTCCTCATCATGTGAACTAATTCGATAAAAGATAAATCTTAGAATATAAAGTTTAATATTCTTATTTTGTAGTATTAATACAATTGTTGTATAAATAAACTTATTACAAAGAAACATTGCCGTATTAGATATTAAGTCTTAATTATTACTTACTTACTATTTAATTACTAAAAATCGAATACAAATTAGTAATCAAATACTGATTACGCAACTGCTCCAGTTATTAATTAATTAACATATCATCTCTATGAGTATTAGATTGATTGTGCAATTCTTGTTTATTAGCGTTGCTCGCCCAACCCTTCCAACCCGTCTACAAATTTGCGAATAGATAGATAAAGTGATGTATAAATCACTAGTTTACATCAATCTTAAACACAATATTAATCAAATCTATCCTGAGCAACCGACCCTACTATCAATAAACTATAATCTATAACAATTATCTTACGATATGCTTACACTAAATCTTCAAACAACTCCACCTTACGGTGGCCTCTTATTATTACTCTACTCTCCAACCATCTGCTTGAAGGAGTTCTGATCATAACAACAAATCAATAAATCTACCAATTATCGGCATCATATCTATATTAATATTTGCATTTATATACTTCTATAGTGTCCATAAAGATAAAGTATAGTTTTGAAAAATTAATAACTATGTCAATTTTTATAGAAAATCGATTTTTTTTAAATATTTATTTTCAGTAACATCTCCCCTTTAATTGTGAAAAATAACATCTGGCATGTG
>JAQGAZ010002797.1:0-15205 GCA_034692225.1 Polydesmus complanatus
AGCTTGTCTTATAAATTAAAATTTCATATTACGTCTTTTATTTACTTTTAAAATTTCATATTACGTCCTTTATTTACTTTTAAAATTTTTTCTGAACGCATATATAATACAGTAGAATTTAAACCTTTTATAATTATTTATTTTAACAAATTATGTTTTTATAGTGTACGTGACCGTAAAAGGCAAGGTAGCGTATATTTTATCCAATTTTTTAATACTGTATTTTTTTAAATATTATTTCAAATAATTATAGGTTAATCCGGCGACTGGAATGGTTATTAATGTAAACGATTTAAAGCAGTGCATAAATGTAAGAAATTTATTTCCCTGGGTTATTAATAAACAAACGAATTATTATAATTTTTTAGACATCGGTATTAAATGTCTTGGATCACAAAAATATAGACAAAGATGTTCCTTATTTTCAAACAATCACGAGGTAATTATTTAAGTTTTTTTTTTTTTTTTAATGCAAAAATATTAATAAGAATTTTTTTTTTTACCCCAAATGTGTCTAGTACCCTCGAGAACATCGCCATCTTCATATGGGACTCTCTGATTAAAGTTCTTCCAAAAGATAGTCTTTATAAAGTAAAAATTTATGAAACCGATAAAAATATTGTTGAATATTTTGGATAATCATTTTCGTAAACTTTCCTAACTATTTTTTTGTGGAACTTTAATTGTTACCTGGAAAAAAAAAATTGATTTTAATAAAACAAATATTATAATATAATATTAATACCGGTATCTAAAAATTCATTACCGATTTTACTTCAGTATAAGCTTCCAAACCATATTCCCCTAATTCTCGACAATTTCCAGACATTTTATAACCTCCAAAAGGAACTTGGCTTTCCAACACATCATAGCAATTGACCCTAATCAACGTAATAATTGCATTTAAAAAATAAAAAACAAAACACCCTTATTTAATATTCAAATAAGCATACCAAACAGTTCCTGCTCTAAGTCCTTGAGATACCTGCAATGCTTTATCCAAATCTCTAAAAAATTTAAATTTTAATTAAAGATATGTATCGCGTCATAAAAATTTTCAAAATCCGAAAATGTACAATTACTTCGTAAAAACTGCAGCAGCTAAACCGTAAACGGAATTATTCGCCCTTTCCAATAAATCGTCTGTGTTATCAAATTTGAGTATTTGCATCACTGGTCCAAAAATCTATTAAAATTAATAAAATAAAAATACTGTAGTTGAAAACGCCATTTATTTTTAAAATCTAAAATTTGTAATGTCAGTGGTGACCCCTTTTTTTTACCTCTTGCTGAGCTATTGTCATGTTATCTTTAACATCAGCAAACACAGTAGGTTCAATAAAATAACCTTTGGTTCCAACACGATTGCCACCCGCAAGCAACTTGGCTCCTTCCTTCTTGCCGCTTTCAATCAGAGATAAAATTCGGTTCATTTGTTCCTCATCTACCTAAGTTATTCGTTTAATTTCATTTTCATTAAAATTTATATTTAAAATTCATCGAGTTACTTGTGGTCCTTGTTCGTTGTTAAAATCAAAAGGATTGCCAATAGTACGTCTTTTAGCCCTTTCAACACTTTTTTGAACAAATTCATCGTAAATGGAGGCCTCGACGAACAATCGAGATCCGGCGCAACAACACTGTCCTTGATTAAAAAACAGCGCAAAATGACTAGTTTCAACAGCCAAATCCACTAAATATTAATTAGAATAAGAATTATTTAGTTAATTAATTTGTAAGTAGTGCGATAAAATATTACAATCGGCATCTTTAAAAACAATATTGGGACTTTTGCCACCAAGTTCTAATGACACTCTCTTCAAATTACTTTTGGCAGAACCTTCTTGAATAATTTTGCCAACCTTTATTAAAAATTTTAATACAATTAATTTTAAACATTTTATTATACTCGTAGTTATAAATATATTTTTTTAATAAAAGATAAAACCTCAGTTGAGCCAGTAAAAGCAACTTTATCAATATCGTGATGGGCAACGATTGCCCCTCCAGCGGTTGGGCCATATCCGGGAACGATGTTGATGACTCCCGGTGGAAATCCTGCTTCCTTTGCAAGTTGAGCAACGTACAGAGCTGTTAACGGCGTTTGTTCAGCTGGTTTCATAATCACCGTATTTCCCGTTGCTAAAGCGGGGCCCAACTTCCAGGCTTGCATCAACAGTGGAAAATTCCACTAGAAATATTTCTTAACGTTGAAACCTGTCTCAATTTTAGACGGTGTCAACTTACGGGAATAATTTGACCACAAACTCCAACTGGTTCGTGGCGGGTGTAGCTGAAGTAGTTACCATCGACAGGTATTGTTTTACCTTGAACTTTATCGGCCCATCCTGCATAGTACCTGCCGATTAAATACAAAATCGCCAATTTATTTAACTATAAAATCTCGATTGAACAACATTCAGGAATATTTTCCAATAGGTGAAACCATAAAATATTTGTAGCCTATTTATCGAAAATTAAGATTCCTTACAACTTACCGTAAACATTTAATCGTCAACCCCAAGTCGGCGAAATAAGCATCTTTGTATGGCTTTCCATTATCAAGCGTTTCAAGACTCTAAAAAAAAACAGTTCTTAGTAAATTATCGGATCATACAGAAATTGAAAATACACTTACGGCTAAATATACTCTGTCTCTTTCGATGAGATCAGCTAAACGATTGAGCAAAACACCTCTATTTGAAGCGTCCATCGTTCTCCATGGAGATCCTAGAAGTTTAAACAAAATTTTAAATTTATTAAACACAGTATTCTAACAAATTTATTTACCCAATTTAAATGCATCTTTTGCAGCTTTGACAGCTAAATCTACATCGGCCTAAAATTCAAACAATTGTAGTATCCAAGTTTACAATCATAATTATGTACAGTATAACAAAATTTAAATTAATAGAAACTCGATCTGAAATACGAGTATTACGGTACCTTATCGCCTTCTTGAATTTCACAAATCACTTTACCAGTTGCAGGGTTAATTGTTGGAAATGTTTTCCGGCTGACCGATTTAACCCATTCGTTGTTGATAAAAACCTAATGAAATATAACCCACTGAATTATCCAATATAACTCGTAATTAATTATGCTACTTATTTTTTCAAAGCATGTCAATGGTTAAAAAAAAAGAAACTTATTGTGGATTAAGTAAAAAAATATGACAAGAATATTTTTAAAAATAAAAAAAATAACTTTTATTATATTGTAAAGCGCATAAAAAAAATTCAAACAATCTATAAATTACGGTATATAATTTACTTAATAGTTTTATTTGGCAATGTTATTGCACGACGTCAATCAACACTTTTTCTGAAAGTGTCGACGACTCATGACTTTAATTCCATGTTTTTCTTCGTACAAAATTATTTTCGTTTCACCCCAATACAAAACTTTTTAATTAAAATTTTTTTTTTCACTACAGCGTAAATCAAGAAATTTAAAAAAAAATAAAAGCAAAAAATTTTTCAAAGCGAGTTTTATGATTCAGTTTAACCTGGTTTTAATATACCAGTCAATGGAGGTTTCAACAGAGCATTTCTTCATTTTATTCAAAAAAAAAAAAAAAAATGTTTCAATTTTCTTAACTTTCCTAGAAAATTTCTTAATAAATAATTTTACTAAAAACAAAAAAGGCGTAATTTTTCAAAAAATAAAATTCTATTTTTTTAAAAATTTAGTTGATTTTCACTTTAAAAAAAACTGATTTTTGGGCTTGGAAAATTGCATGAGGATTTTTATGAGGAAATTTATTGAAAAGTTGAAAAAAAAACGCCAGAAACGCAGAAAAAGTACATCATCACAATAAATACAAGACTTTCTATTACATGTATTTTATTATTTAAATAAAAAAAAAATGGGCTTCCTCTACAGTGTTAACAGTACACCTTTGATCTAATAAATGGGTTAAGGTTATACTCGTGTCAAGGTCGATGTCTAATCGCACTTATGTAATTTAGATACGACCAGTACATTCCATAACTGAATTTACCGAATGTCATTTTTATACCTTAACTGTTTTATTTTTAAAACATTGCAAATAAAAAAAAATTGTTTTTTTAAAAAAAAAAAAAACCCCAAAAAGTACTAAAATAGAACGTGACGTTCATAATACTTACGCCTGTGTATTTAATGTCAGGATTTTCGTTTGGTTTCGGTACATTCGGCCTGGTAACACTTGATGAAAAATTTTGAAAAGCAGCAACTTTGTTTATCCCCAATTTTCCTAAATTCTGCTTCGAGTTGGCCAAAAATATTTTATTCATTTTCAGTATGCACTGTCAGTCAGTATAAATGACTTGAAGTTGTGTCTGGAGCGCGACCGTATCTCAGTGAGCTGAAGTTTACAAATGCAATAGTCTACAGGTTTTGCTCTCTAGCCATAGCTCTTTGAAAGCTTTCGAAATATAATTTTCAAGGACAAATCGATGTTGATTTACACGCAAACGTAGTTCTTTTAAAATTTAACCTTTAATCACTTAATGCAAAATTATCTAATCCTCATGCATGACGGAGCATCTTAAAAATACTGTATTAATATTTTTGATCAAAAAAAAAAAAAAAAAAAAGATGCAAACGCACTCAATAACAATTATATTATTGCATTTAAAATAAATACAGTACCTATATTAATATTTCTCAAAATTTAATTTAGCTAGCTAGCTACAAAAATAAAACAATTTAAATTAATTACCCTGTAGGCTATTATTGTAAGTGCTGTATAATTACAGTAAACAATTATTAAACTTGTTTTTAATTTAGAAGTGTAATTTTTTTTTTCTTTTATAGTTTTATAAAATTTAAAAACTCCTTCAAGAAGGGTAAAATTTTATCTCGAACCGTTGAAAGTTTTATGATACTGTAAATAGAAAGTACACTGTTATAATAGGCCTACTGTATTTATATGATAAGAGTAGATGCTTGATGATCTTTAATTCCAATACAATTACAAAAGTAATTAATCACTTAAAATTCTTAATCGTTTATTTACTGTATTTAAATTTTGCTTTTTTTTCTTTAAAATTCTGGTCAAGTTAATAATAAAATATTACTCTGTATAATAATTATAGCCTATAATTGTACTGTATCTTAATTTTGCCTTCAGCGTAATGATACTGTAATATTAATTTAGGAAATAAAAATTCATTCATTTATTTTTTCTGTAAATTTTTGCTACTTGAATAAATGCGGAAACAACGGTAATTTATAGGCTATAGCAGCTTTACCTATTCGCATACAACTTTAAACTTCCGCACAACGAAATTATTCCACAATGAAGTGATTGAATTCATTTATTAATCAATCAAAAAGTTCTAACATCTAAATTTTGGCAAATTAAGAACGTTGAAAATCAAAACTGAAACGATGGCTATAGGTATGACGATGTGAATATAATAAAAACCCCTTTCGTATAATTCCAAATTAAAATAATTTTTCTACCACAGTAAGTTCATTTTCAAACGTACTGTACGTCTGCAAGCATTGTAAAATAAAAAATCTTACTTTAAAAGCCGGTAGACGATCAATAAGGGATTGCAGGAACAAAGAATTTAAAAATCACAAACACGAGTAGGAAAAGACAAAATGAGTACGTGTCAACATGTACTCAGATTATGTTGAAACTTCAATAACTCTTCCATCAATACGACTACCATGAAATAATTCTATTTAAATAAATTAAGATACTATGAATAAGTATGAAAACTGCAAATTGAGATGATATTGCCACTTACGTATAGATCTTTGAGCTTCTCTGGGCGTCGAAAAACAAACAATTCCCAAACCATCGTTTGACATCTTGGCAAACTCAATGTTACCTAAGTGACATTATAAAATTCGGTTTGTTTCAAAATCACATATTCGTAGAAATAAAACGCTCAAAAATATCAAAACAGAAGCTTACCAGCATCGCAAAATCGATCAATAAGATCCATTCGGGCAAAACCTTTAGGAAGCTAAAATAAAATCACCAAGATTACTAAACTAAACAACAACCTTTGAGAATGACAATAATGAAGACGTTTACGATCCATGGCCGAAGCAAAATGTTTCAACGAGAATCGACCGAATATAGGATAATGAAAAAAAAAAGAGAAAGCCTAACTTACGTTTCGAACATACACAGATGACTGAAGCGAAGCCTGACTGCTTTGCCGAGTGAACGAATCATCAACATTTCGATAATCATTCTCAGAAGGAGCAGAAGCAAAGTCTCGACGACTATACTCGCGCCTAAACTCTTCGTATCTTCCACTGTTCATAGCTGGCGACTCAGAAAGTCCAACCCCAACAGAACCAATACCGCTACTCGAAATTTTTCGATCTGGATAAGCCTGTCCTGGAGTTCCAGTCGCAGAAGTGCTTCGATCACCATAACCACTAACCGCGGCGGCAACGTTTCCACGAGTCGAATATTGACCTCCTCTTTCTCCAAAACTATTCACGTTAAATACTCCACCCCCTGCGCTTCTTTCCGGGAAGGAACTAACACCGCCTGAACTCGAACCTCTATCGTGATAACCTGACTCCATGGATGCGCCACGATCGGGATAATGTCTAGCGCCAACTCCTCCGCGCTCGTTCATCATGCTACTTGGACTATCAGAAAATGCACTAGCACCGCTCACTGGCAGATTTCGATCAGAATATGCTCTCGCTGGAGGAACATTATTACTTGGCCGATCCATGAAACCGCCACCCATTCCACCTCTTTCGGAAAAGCCCCCTCGATCAGAGAAATCCGCGGCAGCCCCACTCATTCGATCAACAGCTCCAACATCTCGATCACCAAATCCGCTTGAACGTCCTTGAAAGGAGAAGTTCGAACGTTCCGGATGACTACCCCCCAAGCCTTCCATTGCCCCGGCACCTAAACGATCTGGATAACCGTTGCCGCGATCTGGAATATTATCAAATTCACCCGCTCCCATACCTCCCCATTGCCCTATAATTATTACAACACTTACAAAATTTGCAAAACTTAAAATATACTAATTATTATATGTAAAATTAAATGCTCTACCTATTGGTTCTCTCTCCATTGAAGACAATGCAGCTAAAATTCAAACAAATCCATGTTAATAATTATATAAAAGGCTATATTAGGAGGCCATGGCAGAAAAAGTTAAAACTCAACTCCGTTATTAAGAGTTTTAACAATTTAAAGTGAGTTATAACTTTTTAGGCGCATGATCACAATTAAAAATTAATAATTACTCGTAATATTTGTCAAGGGTTGTCCACCAGCTCCTAATCCCATACCAATTCCTTTCAAACCAGCTAAAAAAAATAACCAATTTTTCATTAATAAATTTAATATTATACTAAATGCGTAATAGTTATTTTACTCACATGGTAATTTCGTAGAAGGTGTATCTGGTTCCTCTGCATAACGATCCTAGACAAACAGATAAAATATCAATTAAATAAGAATTTTAAGAGAATGAATTTAATTGTACGTACAATTTTGACAGATAACGGACGATCATTCAGACATTGGCTATTGAACATAGCTTTATAAAAAGAATTAAAGATAATACTCAAAAAAAGTTACAAAAACGATCAAACTACAATAAATGAAGGATACAGACAGCTTGAACTGCCTCAACGGGGTGTTCAAAAGTAACGACACCGTGTCCTCGACTACTGCCGTCTTTATCAGTGTTTAAATTCACACTCACTACTCTTCCAGCCATTCGAAACACTTCTCGTAATTTACGAGATGAAACTTTATAATCCAACTAAATAACAAACCAAAATTAATTTAAAAAATAATCGTTCGAAAATACTAAGAACTCACATTGGCAACAAAAACGCTATTCGTAATAGGACCAGTAATGCCTAAAGACTCCAAAAATTGTGGACTCAATCCATACGTATTGACCCATCGACTAACACCAGAAGAATCTCGATTCCTCGAATCGTGACGTTCACGATCTCTTCTCGGTTCTCGACTTCGAGTAGGGCTCACGGACCTTCTTCCTCCTGAAGTCTTAACAATACGCCCAAAACGATCCCTCTCCGAATCGTAATCCTAAAAGTATTATATAAAACGTTAGAACGGAATAATAACAATTGACTAAACATACATCATACATGTACCTCTTTTACTACAAATTTACGACCTTTATAATCAAATTTGTGCATCACGTCCAACGCTTTTTGAACGGAAGCAGGATCTTTGAATTCGACCAATCTATAAAAATAAATCAAGTTAATTTATTTGAAAGATTACTGAGAAAAGAAACAAAGTTTTCAAACTCACCCGCAACCACGCGGTTTCCCTTCTTCATCTTCAAATAAGTGAATGAATTCACAATCTCCAACTAAATAAAAAAAAAACAGTAAGTTTTAAAGAGCACAAAGTGTAATAAAAAAAAAGAGACCTACTCTTTTCACGAAAAAGGTCTTTAATGTCTTGCCAGCGTGCATCGTAGGGAACATTGGCTAAATAGACCCGCTTGGCGCTAGGCGCTCGAATTTCCGGCGATTTTTGTCGTCTAGAACGTTTATCGCGTGAACGGCTTCTTCGAGTAGTAGACGATCGCCGTTTTGAACGTTCGCTCCTACCTCGATCATCTTTTGCCTTCTCGTCTCGTTTCCGATCACCAGAAGATTTTCGATCTTCAGAAGTTCGCTGCTTGACGCTACCGGCATCTGAGGCACCACTATTTGCGTTATTACCGTTAGTATTAGAAGAAGCTATGGTAGCAGTATTACTGGCTTCCACATTTGATGGAATAATCTTTTCTTCAATTCTAAAAAATAAAAATCAACAATGCAGCTAACATATTTTGCATCACATTAAATATAAACTCGATAATCACGGTAGGCTACTGTAGCCTAATGCGATTTCTTTGTTTTACACGTACGTTTTTTCAATATTCGGCTCCACAACAATCTCTTCAACTTCGGCCATTATATTACTGTTATCGTTAGCAAATATAACAATTGTATTATTTCTTTTCTTTTAAAATGGAATTAAAATTATTAAGACACAAATTACTTGATTACTCCACTTGATACCAAACTTGATTAAAATCCAAACAAACGAACGTCAACAAGCACAAGCGACTATAGTTATGGTCAATGTGGTCACGTCAAAAAAAACACAAAGAAACAGCGCCATCTACCGGCAGCCTTGTAACATCTCGAAAAAAATGTAAACGCCGCGCATTTTTTAAAATTCTACATTAATAATAATATTATGGCAATGATAATATCATTAAAATAATGAATTTGTGTTAAAAAAAAATATATAAAACAATTAAAAAGCAATGAAAAAATTTTGAAATTTTTTAACATACTGTACAAGTACAGTAATTTATTCAAGTCTACCCTTATATTATATAATATTATAAATACTCTATGTATCGGAATTTTGAATTAAAAAAACTAAAGAATTATTATACATCAAGGTAAAATGTTTTGATTTTTATTTATACCCAAAGATGGGTAAATTGTCTCAAAAGAGAGCCTTCTTGATCCAGCTAGCTAGTTGTTTAAAAACAAAAACCGGAAGTAGCAAAATAAATTCAAATTTCCCTCATTATTTAATTTTAAGTAAAAGAATTTAGTAAAAAGAGATAAATTATACTCACCTAAACAGTAATCACCTGTCAAAGGCGAGTAACTTTCCTAATTTTGGCATTCACTAGAGGGGTGGTACTTGGTATAGTGATGGTCACTCTGCCTGCAGAGTTGGCACCTGTGGTTAATTGTCTGATGATTCAGTTGACGAGAGCACAATGTCAATAATTATAAAGCACTCAAATTTTTAAAGAGAGTCGAAAAACGTACATGCATTAAAACTTCTAATTTAAGTTTTGTTCCCATTTGGGTTCAGATTATTTAAATATCGTAGAAGAGCCTAGTTTAAAAATTCAAAAGCAGATCTGATTTTTCAATTTTTGTTTATAAAAAAAAATAGAAATTTAATAAAAATGTTAAAATTGTTCAGGTACAATGCTTAAAATATAAACGTTGTTGCGAATTTAAAATAAAGTTTAGTGTTTAAGGAAAATCCCCATTGACTTCTTTTTTACAGTTCCATAAGTGCGCCGCTTACATGTAAATAAAAAATTTATTGAATACAAGAGTACATACTAAATTTTTGTATCGCAATTAATATAGCGTAGGCCTACCTATTGTCAATTTATAACTACTCAACACCTTCTTGGGAATCCACGGCATCATCGTACACGCTCAAAGGAGGAGAAACTGAGCCAGGACGAAGTGCTTCATCATTCTACAAATGCCATACAATTAAAAAAAAAAAAAACCCATTAAAAATTTAAGAAATTTCACCTAAAATACAATATTTATTTTTTACCTTGTATTGAATGATTTCAGGAATAGTTTCATCCGTAAAAACAAAGAATTCGTCTACAGTTGGTTTTAATAATACATTAGCAGTCGTTTTTAATAATAATCTTAAGTTCATAGAAATTTTCAAACCGGTGTAATTGGTCGAGAGGTTAATCATCCGCAATTCGCATCTATGTTTCGTCGTTTGGCCTAATATTTGCAGCAAAACTTTCAAAGCATAAAACAAGAACCGAACCATCTCGAATATTCACCTAACCAAAAAAAAAAAAAAAAAACGGTAAAAAAAACTTAAAAAACAAATTAAAAAAAAAATTAAATGAATTTTAAATTAAATTATAATAATCAACACCCAATTAATTTTAAATTAAACATTCATAACAAGATTGATGCAGTACAAAAAAGTGTTTCATCAAATTCCGGTGCACCAATCAGTCGAATAATATTTATTTACCATTACTTTTTTTAATTAAAAAAAAAAAAAAATAATACAGTAATAATATTAATAAAAAAAAAACTTTTTTGATGCAAATTACACAAATTTACCAACCTCTAAATTTAATTCAACAAGCTTTGAGTAATTCCAAGTTTGAAATTCTTTTATTTTGAATACAAGAACAGCTACTACAGTGGAAAAAACCTTTTATTATTAAATTTTAAAATAAATAAATTTTAAAACTAGTAAACCAACGACTAAATCAATAATAATTAATATCAGAACAACAACAATTACTGTATAAAAATTATGGAAAAAATAATAAGGTACTTACGCAACTTTTTCGAAGATAGAATTTGTAAAATAAAGATTTCAAACACTGTCTTAACACTTGATTACAACTTTATTCAAAAATTGTTGCTGTATTTTATTGTTTTGCTGTTTTTTCTGAATTATATAGGTCGCGAACGATTTCAAGAATGCTTCCTAGTACTGTAACAGGGATAAGCAAAAAATTGAAGAGGCAAACTGACCTTCACCGCTACTATTAACAAAATTATTACTCGTACATCCCCATTAACAGCAGGCAGCAAAAATCAACTACCTCCTACGATAAACGTTTCAGAAAATAAGCGAATTCACTCGTGTGCAATTATTATGAATCCACCAAGAAGAATAAATGATATAGATGTATCATTGAAAACGTTATTATATTGCATACATTAATTTCGTATCTGAACCTATTGAAACAGCTGGACGGAGCCTGCATTAAAAAACAGAAACGAGAACAAATGCATGAGAGAAAAATAATGATAAAAAAAAAATAATTGCATGTTTGAAAAGACAACGACTTCAGTCAACAAAAACCTGTTTTTTTAAAAAAAAAAAAAAATTCTTGCGTAATAATTAAAAGCACATTCGACTGTCAAAAACAAAAATTTGATATTCAGCACAATATTATTTCAAATTAATAAACTATCATCGCTCAATTATTATTTTTTTTTTCATTTAATCACATAATTTTCAAATAAAAGTTATTAAATCTAATAAAATAAATTAAAAACTAGAAGAGCCTATAATTTCAGCTAAAGAAATAAATTCTGAAAAAATTAAAATAAATGGCTTAATTTTTTAATTTTTTTCATGTTACATGTATTAATATTATTTACAAACATAAATTATTGTTAGACAAAGTTTGTAAAAAAAAAACCTAATAAATAGGACCGTCGTCCATATCATCTTCGTCATTATCTAAGTAATCCTCTCCGTTGTCAAAGTACGACATAGCATAATCTTCGCCCTAAAAAAGATCAGTAATTATAATTCTGTCCAATATTTACAACTGCATTTCCACGATTTTACTTCTTCAACGTCCTCTTCTTCAACTCCATCCCCATCTTTGGGCTCGTTTACATCATCATCGTCACTATCCTCATCAGAAATCTTAGGTTTCTCATCGTCGTCATCTCTTTCCTTCATTTCAAGAATCTACACAATAGTCGGTTGCATTTAAAAATATATACGCAATAAGTTATTCTTTTAATTTCAAAAATAATTAAATTTATACTGTAGCCTACATCGAGAGTTTTTCTTAAATCATCAGTAAACCTTATTTTTGGTTTCGATTTTGATTGTTTAGCGCGCGATCTCTTTTTCGAAACTACCTGTAATTCCGAGGGGAAACAATTTGGGTCTAAAATAAATATAAGTATCAAAATAATATCTAAATAATATTGTCATAAAATATTATAAGAACCAGGTAAAAAAGCGTAACCGCAAAATCTAAATAAGAGAGAAAGAGACAGAGCGCCAGAGAGATGGAGACAGAGAGCAATCGAAAGAAACAGAGACACTGGAGATGAATAAATTACCTGGTTTCCACTCCACGTTATCATCTAAACTTTGAGCGGACGCATCTACAAATTGATCTCGATACCTTACTACATTATCCCTTTTTACCACATCATGTTGGATAAAAAATGAAGACGATTTCCATAGATCGAGAAATTCTTGTCTCGTTGCTAAACAATACTTGCTTTTTTCGTCCTCCGCAACGATTGCCAATGGCTTATTAACTAATGGCTACGATCGAGTAAATTAAAAATATAAAGTTTTATTAAAAATTATTTTAACGCGTTACCGGATAGTTTTCAGTTGAAAGACCAGAACATGCCGCGGTCACATTTCGAAAGTCCTCTTACGAAAGACCCATATCTCCTGCTCTAAAATGGGTGGAAGCACCACCGCGTCCTCTGCCTCTACCTGCCATTATTCTGAAACTAGAATCATAAATTTAGCCACAGTGCTTGTGTAATTTAACTACCAGTTTAATACAAGTTTTAACAAAATAAAAATCATATAAAACATAAATAATTTTAAAAAATGGTGCAACTTTTCTTGGGTTTCATTTAAAATTATCATCAACCTTTTACCCTTCATCTAAAACTTTTTGAACCCCAAGAACTATTTTTTTTGACCCTATTGTTCAGTTTGCTCACCAAAGTTTGCCCCCCCCCCCCCCCCCCAATTTCTTTTACTCTCTCTCTTTTCTTATGCTTAAGTCTAATGCTTCTGGCGTTCGAGTTTGGTCTTTGCAATTTATTTTTGCCCAGATGTAAATAAAGAAAACTAGCCCAAAGTCCAAACTCGAACGCCATAAGCATTAGACTTAAGCATAAGAACGAGAATAAAAGCTGAACCGAAAACTCTCTAAAATTGCAATAACATTAAATTGCTACAACTTACAGTATTAAAAACAGGTCATAGTAAATTAGAATTATTTTTTTTTAAATAAGTAGCCTATAATACTGTAGCCTATTACCGCAAACATTTTCATCATTATTATAATTGTTTTTCTTTTGCACTTGCAGGCCTGTGCACTTGTTCAAACTCGTTTTCACTGCGAAACTTTAATATCGTAAATAAACCCTCTTTTGTAGCCACCAACATTTTTAAATCGAGATTCGAATCCTTAAATCTGGATTTAAAAATCTACGTAGGCCTATACATAGGTACATCGCCCATTAAAAAATTAAAAGCACATTGGAAATCGATCGCTTGCGAATAGGCTACAAGTTCGTCACCAAAACATTTCAATAGAAAAAAAGAAAAAAAAAGATTTATGCCTAAAATCACTTTTATCAAGAAATGTTTTATTAATAAATAAGCTGAATTTTGAGATGACGTCATTAACTTAATTAAAAAGTAAAATTTTCCTTACCAGCGCAAAAGATTATCTGGATACAGAAAGAGATGGAGACCAATAATTGATCCAAGTCTCAATAAATGTATGAGAACAGTTTAAGCACGTGTCAGTTATAAATGCCGTATGTTTTACGTTTACCTTCAAGGTCTTGGAAAGACTTTGCATTAATGCAGCAGCCTACTCGAATGCATTTCGTCCGACAGAATTAATTGTTCAGCCTTTGACCCAGTGAAAATTCCCCAATTCCCATAACGTCATCGCGGAAGTTAAACAAAGCTTGGAATGGTCTTTATTCTCCACTGTCCCAAGACACATGTCAGGTGTTTCAGTCAGGATGTACAATGTATTCCCAAATAAATAATTTATTCTTTAATTATTTCTTAAAAATATTAATCGTCCATTTGGACATGTAGGCTACTGTAGGCCTACTTATTTTTTGGTGGAATTCAGATATTGAACAATACAGTATTCGAATTTTAGAATTATTAACTGCAACAGTCTGCAAGTTGTAGGCTGATGACATATATTATGTAGCAATTCTTTTTTTAATTACAGTACAGTAGGCCTACAGTATCGTGGTATTATTATTATTACACTGTTTCCGGTGGGGGGGGAATTCTACTGGTTCCGCATCCTCTGTACTCTTGAAAAAGCTGTCTGCTAACTCAGCCTAGCGATGCAGTGCGCACGTGAACTGCCGATTTTTTGAGTGCAGCCTTTTTGCACTGAGTGCCAGTTTCGGAGCACAGTGGAGGTTTATTGGAGCAACAATTCTAGGGCAGTGTAGTTCAATGGGGCGTGGTTTAGTATGCACTGGCTGCACTAGACCGCACTGTAGCGGCTCTAGTGCGCGAATAGAAAACGCTAATAGTATGCACTAGGCCGCACGGTAGCGGCTCTGGTGCGCGAATGGAAAACGCTATTAGCGGCGTAGATGTTGTTCGAGGTTGACGCGTGCCAGTTCGAGAGAACAAAAACTTTTTACGGACCAAACACAATGGCAGTGAAAAAATGGATTCTAGACCTAATGGATTGAACAGAAACACTATAGGTGCGGTGTGAAACGGTTTTTTTCGTGGCGACGACGGCTGGAGAACATTTTGCGAAGAAGAAGTTGGTAACATTTTCTGGCCGACGCTGAATAAGAACAAGACCGTCATCCGGCGCGGAGACGCCTTGTTTTTCGTCCCATCTGCGCAGGCGGCGGACTCGCTGCTCCCTTCGATCGA